>JAVLVB010000572.1:142119-163821 GCA_032876305.1 Orestias chungarensis | reverse complement strand
TCCAGAGGAGTGAATGCTGCAAGTCAATGACTCGATGCAATCTGCTGGGGTTCCTTAGATTGGAAACTTTTTCAAATTGATTTGTTAGAATGTATCCTTGATTTTAATTGATTTTTTGTAAAGTGCCTTGAGACGACACCTGTTGTAAATTGGCGCTATATAAATAAACTGATTCTTGATTCTTGATTCTTGATTTAATGTGCATGTGTGGTATATTTCTTTATACTCTGAACTAATAGAAATAGATGCTATCTTCAATATTCAAACCTCACTTTTCCGTCTTTGGATTGTTTTGACGTTGCAAAGACTGACAACAGTGTGGATCAGTTAGTATGTGATGTTGTGCTTTTAGGGAGGTTATTGAAAAGAAACCAGAAGTGTTCAAGATTGAGTGTCTGACAGACATCAAGCACCTTTTCGACCCGAACACTGAACCTTTTTATGCCGCCTTCGGGAACAGAGCCACAGTGAGAAACCTGAACACACACAACCTCACACTGCAAATAACCATTACCTGATTACATTGAAAGATGCCCATTTGGAGTCATTAATCAATTTCTAAACTAATATTTGACAGATAGAGTAAAAGCAGAACATTTGAGCTTTTGTGTCTTCACAGCGAGGTCTGATGATTGTGCCTGTTTGGTTTCAGGATGTGTATTCGTATAAGGAAGTCGGCATTCCTCTGAACAGGATTTTTACAGTAAACCCAAAAGGAGAGCTAATACAAGAGCATGCCAGAACTAATATTTCCTCGTAAGTTTCTATCGCTGTTTCTTTCTGATTTACATCTATGTGACTTTTGCAATCTTTTGTACATTTATTTTATTTATTTATTTTTGTGTCTGTCTCTGTTCTCTCTAAGCTTTGGTCGCCTGTGCGATATGGTTGACCATGTGTTCCCTGTCCGCATTCATAATGAAGAAGTAGACATGCTGTCCTCTGATGGTTTTGATCAAACTATAAGTCATGAGGAAGACGAGTCCCAGCCTATTGAGACAAACTGAAACAAAGCAACAACAAAAAACAATGGATCAAGAAAATAGAAAGCAAGAGTTTTACTTTGGATTGTCCTGTAACACTGATGAAGCTGGACAATAAGGACAATTTCCTCCTCTAACATGTCCTTAAGATAAGTATATGTGACTACTAATTTAAAAAAATGTAGTTCTACAATGTAAACAAAATACCAGAAAAGGCAGTGGACGAAAAAATAGAAAATAGCATTTATTGTGAAATATTCATTTTCTGTTAAATTATTGGTGAAAAAGGGGCACACTCTGTAAAAAGAGTTACAAAAACAGACTTGACACAGCACAATCTCATTCAGATGATGACATCTGTTCACCTCTTTCTCATTTCAGTCCTCCGTACATTCTCATTTACAAACGGCGAGTACAGCTGCCGTTTGAAATTGTAATGAAGTACAAGTTTGAATGCCATATCTGTGTTTAAATCTTCTCCAGAAGAATATTGGAACCCTTACTCAACTCTGCCAGCTGTTTGAACAGATGTCTTGCAGACTCGATGCAGTCCAGAATCTTTTTAATTCGAAATCCTCTAAACCTCTAAAAACTCAGTATTACACAGAAACCATCCAAGTTATGCAAAATAAATAAACCACAGGTAATGTTTCTGAGATCTGAAGGACAAACTTTTCTGCAGGTGTGGCTGAATATCGGTGGTATTTTTGACCACGTCACTGTGGCAACCGTGTCTATTGTTGAATATGATTGCAAATCAATGCAAACAAATGTTGCATAATGTGGTATTATGTGGGAATGTAGTATAAAAATCACACAATATTATAATAACTACTGTTTTTATATCCGTTCATGTAGAAGTTTTTGTAATGTCATGTTTATAAGCAGATATATTTAGCACCATATATAATTCAATATTTGCATAAGCAAACTGTTCATACTTGCGTGTCAACATTTCTTATTCGTTTATTTTATTTATTTATTTTTTGTATTTATGTAATAAAAACTGGGCGGTTGTAGACGGGGGCCATCAGGGGCCTCCCTGTACAATCAGTCCTGGTCTCAGTAGTAAAGAGATGATTCTACATCTATTTCTTATGCTTTCGAGACTGAAACCTACAGCTCCTGAGAGACAAGTAGCCTTTTATCTCACTTAATATATTTAACAATTAATTTAATTCTCTGTTTTATGTTTTCGCCATACCATTGGAGTCTCGGGGCGACTGTTGCTAAGACTGCACTGGTCCGTATTTGTCTTGCAGGTTGCAGGACTCCATTTTCTGCCACTCGTCGATTTGCCCCTGGGCCAGGCACTTTACCCCAATTTGCATGAATGTTTGCCCAGTTTTGAGAGTAAATGTGTGAAAGTGGTTTCAGTTTAAAGCACCTAGGTCAATAAAGAATTTTATAAGTTAAGTGGATGAACCATTTAATGCTGTATGTAAATATTTTTTTTTTTCATGGTGCTCATTCAAAATCAGAAATTCATGACAGCGTTTAAGCCGCTTTTTGAGATCTTTCTTTTCATATGCAAACACTACAGCAGTGCTGCAGTATTTTAACTAATGTACTGAGATTTATGTGTATGCATTCGGTTGGTTAACATACAAAAGTTAAATTTCTATACAACAATGAGCCATGTCGAATAAAACGAAGCCTTTTTTAAATATTACTGTTTAAAAAAAACAACAGTAATTATAAGGGTTTTTTTCTTTTCTTTTACTAGATATTGGTACGAAGTTTGATAAGACCACAGCGAATAGGCGTCCTAAGTGATAATCAGACAGTGAGCTGTGATCATAATTCTGTTGTGATGTATTATATTTGTATAAGCTGTTTTTGGTCTGGTGCTGCACTGTGATTGACTTTGCCTAAAACAACACTAACCTGGGATATGAGCTGTTGGGATGTTGAAGATCACATGATCTAATGTTAGGATCTACCTTACCATTACTAATTATTATTGATTAATTATTGCAGCTTTGCAGATTATTTTGTGATTCTCATGTTGTAATTCTTTCTGTGAAAGATTCTTTAAAAACAAATATACTTAAAACGTCGTTTTAGTCTCTCCTTATTTCCAGATGACTTTTTCACATGTAACAATTAAACCTTTGAAACCAGCCAGCAGTTGTGTGAAGCGGTTAGCAGTGAAAGCTGTCGGTACTGAAGCATTCTAATCTGCAGAATAAACTATTTTCAGTATTTGTGTCGTTTTTATTTAATCGTGAATGTGTCTTTGTTTCTGCTCACTTCCTTTAACTAGCATTCCCTTTTTTCATTTTTTTAAATAACCTGAACCTGCGTTAGTCAGTGATGAGAAGAAATATTTAATGTTCTGTGACTGTATGGCTGCATAAGCTTTACAAAAACAGGAAATCCTTCTCTTGTACTCCCAGAGGCTATTTCATGACTTTCTCCTTCAGTTCTGTTTTTTTCAGATATAAGCTCTGACATATGTATATAATATTTATGTAAGAGTGTACTTTTAAATCCTATTACTGACAGCAATCTGGAAAGTTTGGATTATTTCTATTCCTACAGTTATCAACGGTAGCAGATATACATTCGTTTGTAGACTTGATTAGGAAGTTACAGGAGAAAAAAAAAAGAATTTACTGCAAAGAAGAGCTGAAAACAAAGGACACATTTTTTATTTATTGTTTATCAATAGATGGATAATTCCAAATAAAACCTTAAAACTGAATCGGACGGAAACGATCCCAGGGAGCTCAGACTGAGCCTCAGACAGCAGTCCAGATGTTCTGATGTGGAAACACCTGCAGCTCTGAGCTCACATCTTCAGGGTTTTCTCCTGTTTTCTTGCTTTTACCTCACAAATAACCGACTGCGTTGTCCTTTCTCCAGCTGTTAGACACCCCAGCCTGAGCTGATGTTGCTTTATTTCACCTATAAGAGACGTCAGACATGCTTCTCTCCACTGAAAATTTTGCAGTTCAAAGTTGATGTAAACGCAGCCGTTTTACTGAGAAGCTGGAGGAAAACACAGCTGCTGACTTGGTGGGAGTTTTTCTGTTACAGCTGAATCCTGTTTTTGATTTAAATATACAACTAATAAAAAAAAAAATAGAAGTTCCCTATTAAACTGAGCAAAATGTAAATCAGTGTTTTTGCAGGCTTTTTTCAATGAAATGGGGTACAGCTATGTGTTATCAATGGAGAACTGCCAACAGACCGTACCAGGTTTGGTCCTACAGAGTGTGTGAGGCGTGTACAGCTGTCAGCAATGATGGAACGTGACACTAAATGTCCTGACTCCTGAACTTTAGAAAAATTAAACATGCCTGAAGAGGAAGAGGCTACGACCGGCTACATGTTCAGTTCAACAGGCTGCCTGCTTGTTTGTCCTCGAGGAACGGCCCACACGTTTCTGCCACTGGCGCTATATAAATAAACTGATTCTTGAGTTTTATTCAGTTTATTTATATAGGGCCAGTTTATGTACAATTACGATTGAATGTCTTTCTCTTCTCAGCTAACCATGTCGATTGCTCTGAGCGCTGTCTCGTTTTTGGACTGTTTCCATCATGATTGCTAACCTCCTCATCTTGTACGAATATAAATCTTATTGCAACTGGACAGACGTTGGCAATGAAGCACCGTGGACATTTAACATGGAGTTTAACTGAATATTGTTTTAAAATTGTAATTCACGGCCCAACATACATTATAATGTAGAGAGTAGTATTAAATATTGTTTCTTTTATAATGAGGATATTTACAGAAAAGTCGTTTAAAAGGTTTCGTTTTGTGGCACTGGAAAACAAAGCAAAAACAAAAATCTATATGTGTGATTGCATTTCAAAAGGACCTGAAATAAATATTTATCAAGTTCAGTTTTAGTTCACATTTGTCCTTTATCTTTAATTTTGTACCGTTTTGCATGATTTTTTTTAACAGCGCTGACATGTTTTTTGAGTGTTTCTGCTTGTTTTGCTAGGATATGGGTCTGACCTGCAATGCACCTTTTTTTGTTGCACAGCTTTGATCATCATTTCGGTGATGGCAGGAACTGCCCTCCATCTATAGCCTCCTTCAGATGATAGCTGCTATGCCGCCCCCTGTGCTCCTGCTGCTTTTGTCTTTGCTTTGTCTCAAACTACTTTCACACAAATCTGCCGAAACTGTCATTTGCCTCTCAGCTCATAGTTGTTCCAGAACATGCACAAAACATCTCATATGTAAGTTTTTTCAATTGTTTTTCTGATATTTTTTCATCTTAGTTTATGGCTTTTCATGCAATCCTCAATAAATGATTTTTTAAATGTAGTTTCTCTTGTTCGAGTTATTTGATTAATTTACAAATTACAAAGGCCTTTATGGGGCTAGTTTCAACCTCAGATTTACGGGTTTTTTGTATGTGGTTTTATCTATGAGGAAACTTTATTGACATTTTGATCTACATCCAGGATAAAAAAAATATGGTTTGAAATAATAGAGATCTTTTATTGTCTATGTGAAAAGTGAAATAGACTCATGATGTCCAAAGTTCGTCTGTGATCGAATGATGCTAGATTAATTCCAATCTAACAAATACGAAATTAAAAGTCTTTATTCTTCCCACAAATTATTATTTGAAGTTTCTAAAGCTGATTGAGATTTTGTCAGAAATTGAAAGTATGACCTGCTAATATTTAGTCTCACTAAAAGCATAAACATTGGTACAAGTTATACCTGTTTATGCTTTGTACTGTACAACCATAGTATGAGTTAAAAAAATCAATCTTCCTCTTCTATTTAGACCGTTGTAGTGATGATGGAGTGAACGGCGTAGAATACAAACTTGCTGGGTACTAAGAGATCTGTTACAATCACAAGAAAAAAAGCTGAAGAGAAACATCAGTCAGGCCTACAGCACTTGTATTACAACCTGAAGGCTACAATCCCAATAAGTTTTAAAGCTTTTGATATTTTCATGAAACGCTAATAATACAAATGGGCCTTTTCCAAATATTGGCACTGTGAACTTATTTACAAGTAAGTAACGTTTTTATGTTAGATTTAAAAAATGCTTCGTCCTTTATGCGAAGGATGAGACAAAAATGAAATGAAACCTAAAAATTGTATTATTAGATCTTGAACAGAAGGCCGGAAACTAGGTAGAAATGCTAAAGGGAAAATTATTGGTCATTATTCTGCAGTGAAATCTTTTAAACCATTTGGGTATCTGACCTATAAATGTTCATGTTTGCCCCAATTTGATTTTTAAATACGGAAAATGACAGGTAATTATGGGCATTAATTATACATCTCAAGGTAGTTTAGTTTAATTTAGAGGGTTAGGGTTATCTGGTTCTGTAGGAGTGCTATGAAAACAAAAGTGTTCAGTCGTTGGCTTAAAAGTGGGTTAATCATTTATAGAAACATCATTTTTTTATGTATAATGTTTTTATTCAAACTTCAAATCCACAAAAAAAATGTACATTTCTAAAATGTAACGTTTACATGAATGGTTTACAAGACATGCAAAAACACATAAAGTCAGAACTGCCTGGAGCTCTGGAAAATAGTCAAGACTGGTTTATTTTTTCTTTAGTTCAAGTTTCACATCAAACACAGGGACATGCAACATACTAAAATAACAGACACAAACTGTTTTAAAGTATTGTATATTTGCATGTTTCTCTGTAAAATTAAATAAAACCCACAGTGAAACTCAGAGGAATGGATTTGAAATGTAAAGAATTAGCTACCATGGTCCAAACAGAACAGGGCTCTGCAAGCTGGGGCTCTTAAGAACATGGCTAAAAATGATCAAGAAGCAAATGGGAGATCAAAATAGGGATCTTATAACAAATGTCAGTATTGGCTCACATTTCATTTATCTGGTATAGACGGAAGGAAGGATGACAGGGTTCAGCCTCAGAGGTCAGGTGAGGAGCTGCTTCCTGGGTAACTCTGTTTTGGAGTTTCTCCAATCTCACCCTGGGATGAGACCCCAGGAAAGACCAAGACCTCGCTGAAGGGGATAGACTGCCGATGGTTGGGGAATGATTGGGAATCTCCCAGATGTGCTGGATGTCTGGGTGTTCTCTCCCTGACCTATAAACCCTGCAACTAGATCTCAGATAAGCTGGAAACATTGGATGTGCTTTACAATATCAACAACCTTGCTGATTAAGATGGATTTTCATGCAAGAAACCTGTAATTTCATTAGCAGTTCATGATGAATACAAGGAATACCAAAAGTATTCTGTCTGTAACTGAGCAAGACAGAAATTGGGCAGAGAAACAAGGGCGTGCCCATATCAGAAATATGTTTTTCTTGTTTGTTTGTTTTGTTTAAGAAGTACAAGGGAAGATCTCAAGACCTGGCGCAGACTGCAGGACGCATCATCTCTCAGTCCATCTTCTACACTGATTCAGACGTGAGAATCACCTTCTTTGTGCTAAATTAATGAAGTGTGTTAACTTTGGTGTTTTTCATTGATTCAGCTGCATAAATCCAAACATCTCTGTGAGTGATTGACTGAAAACATTAAAACTGTTTTAGCTGCCATGTCAATTCTTCAAGAAACAAACATAGGAAAGAGATAAGCAGATTAATGAGCAAAATGTGTTGCTTTTAAAAAAACATTATCTGGTACTAGACAAAAAGAATACAAACAAAGACCCAAATAAATTAAATGACATTTATGTTGACCATGAAAAGTGCAAGAAAAACCATGCTGGCAGATTTGTCGGACATTTTATCCATAATCTAATGAAAATTACATGGAAATATCAAAATCTGAAGCTGCCAAATCCAAAGTATTTGTTCTATATGTTGTAAATTACAACTGGAGTTTCATGTAAGGCAACAGATGCATTCTTGTTAATGTTAGAGCCCTTCAAAGAAAATAGCTGCCAAAAAACAATTCTTATGTCACAAGAGTGATGTTCCTCCACTCCATTGGAAAATAAAAGCAAGCACAAATGGCACAATCCTTTTGTTGCCACATTTTTAAACTTTAAAGAAAAAAACAATCCATAAACTCAGGAAACTTAGGCTACAAATCAGGAAAATCTGAAAACATTGAACAGGGGTCCAAATTCGAGTATTATGGCGCCTCCTAGTTCTTTTTACCAGATGAATCAGGGATCTTTTGGGTGCCGTTTCCAATGACACAACGCTGGTGAACACGCATGTGCTCCGTGACACGATACTGGCGTGAGAAGGTCATCGGGCAGCAGGGGCAGGGGAAGGGCCGCACACCGAGGTGGCTCCGCACATGTCTGTTCAGGGAACCTCGCTGGCTGAACGAGCGATCGCACAGAGAGCACTGGAAAGGCTGATGATTGGGGGATGAGAGATTAGCTGACCTATCTGTTGGCATGCTGGCTGGAAGCGTGGAGGGCATGCAGGCAGCTACTTCTGAAGGCCTGGAGGCTTGATCCCAGTCTGGCTCACTCAGAGGTGAACACGCTGGATCTGAGCTGATTTTGGTTTCATCTTCAGTGGGTCTGGAATCCTCCATGACACCAGAGTTCTGTATAACCCAAACTCCAGTTCGGCACAGTTTCACGTCGAAAAGTGATTCTTCTATGCGTTCCCTTTGCCTGTCAGTCTCATTAAAACTTTCTGCTGTAGATACAGAGGAACCCTCCTTTCTTTGTACGTTTTCATGACTCAGTATTTTAGCTGTATCCATTCCAACAAATCCATGTTGACAGGAAACGCGTAGCTCTTTTTGTTTGGTGTTAATATGTAATGGGTCTTCTTTTGCCCCAGTAAGGTGGCGACTAAGGGACCTTTGACCTGAAAAAGCAGAAGAGCCAGCGTTTACCCCATCACCAAACTCATCTGAACCGGGAGAGAGGCTAGGCTTAGATGGCTTGTGATCAGAGTCTTGAAATGATGCCTCCTCACACAGTCCGCCCTGATAAGCAACATGCATCAGATTTGCTTGGTTGTCTGTGGATGAAGGTAAAAAGAAACGTGGCTCCGTGATCTCAGGGCAGTGGTTCTTTCTGGTTTCCGGCACTTTGCAGCATTTAGAGGCAGAGGAGCTGACAGTCCCATTGGCTGAACCTGATTGTGATGTAAGAACTGTTAATTCGGTTTCTGTTGTATTCACTCTGTTGTATTCACTCTTGCTAGAGATGTCATCCTTTCTGCTTTTGTCATCTTTGTTGATCTGTACATCGGTTACAACCAGACACCTGTTAGAGTAACTGTGTTCCCTTTTCATTCCCACCTTATATTGTTCCCAGTGAGAGTCACCTTCTGTGTCTTGATTCTCTGCAGTTCTCTCATTTTTTGATTGATCGGTTGTCAATAGTGTTCTCTGGCATTCAAAACAATCTAAGTGTCGATTTTTGGAGGGAACAGGATCTAAGTCTGTCTCAATTTGGTGTTTTAGGCCTCTTCTAGAGTCTAGAGTCAGGACCAAAGAGTCTCCATGATGTTCTGCAGGACTTATCTTATTGTTCTTACGATAGGTAAAGTTCTCACTGGTGTTGTCACTGAGTTTAAACAGCACATTGTTGCTGTTGTAGTCCTTCTTTCCTTTGCGGCTTGTCGCACACTTAGCGCGCCTTAAAGTGCTTCCAGTGTCCTGACTTTGTACTTCATTTTGATCTTCGCATTCAGTGTTAATTGCTTCAACTTTGTTGTCCTGGTCTGGGACTGAGTTGACGGAAAGCTGGACTGAAAGCGTAGATGCTGGATCTTGAGGAGGCCATGCATAGCGTTCTGGCTGCTGCAGGGTCGCTGCTCTGCTGTGACGGATGACAGGCACTGCTTCACAGCATGGCCGTGGCGACAGTGAGGAAGACGAGGAGCGTCTCTTTCTTTCCTTAGGAGTATTGAGCAGGTCTTCCTCTTGGATTCTCTTTTGGATGTCTGGCTCAGGAAAACCAGATGAAGGACGGTCGTCTATTCCTGGTATGTCATTAATCTCATAATAATCACATTTATTCCACATTGAGCCCTGCTGTGTTATAGCTGTAAGCTCTCTGTAATCCTTTGTATTACCCACTTCAATGCTTTCAAGTATGCTGAAAGTATTTAAACCATTTAAAGAAGCTGAATCAAGTGTTGTGCGTCCATTTGCATCTCTGTTTTTTATAAGTATCTCATTGATTTCAGTACCAGGATCAGTGCTGACTGGATTTATCTGGGTTGGCTGTGTAGATGTAGGGGTTGATGATGGGAGCTCTATGAAGGTCTTAAAATCCACCTTGCAAGTATCTTCTGTATGCATATGTGGAGACATTTCAACTATGCCAGGAGAACAATTATCGCCTGCAGCATTCCCTTGGATCCGCAGCCAGGTTGCTCTCAGAGCGTCCTGCAATTCTTTCATCTGCATTTGGCAGGCAGCAGAGAGCAGTCTGTTATACTCCTGTTTACTGAGAGAGTAAGGAAGAACCCCAGTGTAAATATAGTCCAAAAGAGACGGTAGCACAGAGTCAGAGAGATTTAGATCCTTCAACTCCACCAGGGCACCAGATGAGGACAGGATGGATTCCAACACTGGACTGGAAGCTGCCAGGATACACCTTGCAGAGCAAAGAGTCAAGTTAGGCCTAATGTATAGCTATAAAGAAGAGACCCTGACGGCTTTTCTTTAGGTTTCCAAGAAAATATTAACTATCTTTCTCTGGCAATGAATTTAGTTTGATGATTTGAAACCTTTATGTGTGCAAAACAAATTAGCAAAGTGATAAGTCAGATATCTCTGAATGTTTTGCCCTTTTGTGAGTTATTGCTGTGCTTGTGTGTAATAACATGATGCTCACCTGTGCGCACGGTAGAGCTGATCTGAGTTCAGCCCCGGCCTGAGAACACAGTCACAGAAGATGCCCTGCTCTCTCTGATGGTTCAGATACGCCAGCAGTGATGCTGAATGGGTCTTGGTGTCCAGTGGGGAGGATGTCGTCTAAAGAAAATGGAGCACCTTAATATTATCAGCATAAATACGCCTAAGAGAAAGCCATTATCATTGGAAAACAGAAATAATCTATTCAACCAAAAGGTTTAATCGACAACACTTAACAATTTAAGTGAAAAGTTTATAAATATTTGTTCTTGATACAATACTTATATATAATATATATAATTTAATATAAAAGTTCTCAGTGATAAACTTTAAATATTATACTTTCAGTAGATTTTGCACTTCAAGAGTTTGTATTCTACAGCTCTGCATCTTAAATCAATGCCTAATGTGCAAACCTAATTTTCCAGAAGTTAAAAATAAGAGAAAAAATAATTATTTGAACAATTCTAAGCAGCGTTTATCAATCCATTGCCTGAAACAAATACATTTAGTAGATTCAGAAACAACATGTTATTAGGCAACAATACTGAAACATCCAAGGATTCTAATTGTTCCGGTGTTTAAGCAATGAAAACAAATCAAAAATCGGAAAGCATATTTTCAATCTACATCATTAAAAGTAAGCTATAATATTTGTAAAACCACTCGGAGAAACTTTTAGACGTTTGTGTTGACACTGTCTATTAAAATGCATTGAAATTCCACCAAATAGAGTTTCAATTATTTTATCAAAACCACATTTTAAAATCTGTTTTTAGCCATTCTGTTCTTTCAAAAACAATTTAAACGAATACAAGAAATCAATAACATGCTTCCTTATAATTACACTAACTAATGTTTTTACTCAGCATAAACGTCAAATAAAGATGCTGCTCCTAAACACTTAAAGCAAAAATCCACATTAAATAAAATGTTTAAGCTCAATGTCGTGCAAACTCTAACTTTCCTGGGTTTTACATGCAAGATAGTCATGTAAGACCTCAGTATAGTAGCACTACAGGCTGACTAAAAATAAATATCAAGTAATATAAACCTTACCTCCATGATACTCCTGAAGACGAACAACAATCGCCGTCTGCCTTGCTTTCAGTTTAGGTGAGAAAAGAGACTTCATTGAAGATATATAGTCCCAGTCCAGTTTATCTGCACAGGGTCTCATGTGGAAAACAATCACACGCTTTTCATATTGGGGATGAGCCATGACGTGGACGTTCACGTACATATAAGGAGTGTTGGCCTGTGATGTCAAGCTCTCCATGTCCTGATATAGAGAGGGGCTGACACCAGCCTGCAAAGACGCGGCCACAGAACTGAAGAAGGTAGATCGAGTATTCCTGCTTCCTAAACCCCAAAAGAGAGCAGAAAGTCCTTTTTAGTTAAAAGACACAATGATATGGGTGCTCAGTGGTCTCATTTCATCTACTATGGCAGTACTTCGGCTATTATGGTACTTCTCAGAGTCACATACGTTTAGTCTGCTTTGGTTGGATGGAGGTCAAAGGTGATTTAAGTTGTTTGTGATTGTTTACTTATTTTCTTTGCAAAACAGATTTAAAAAGCAGCACAGAAGAGTTTCTGCTTCCTGCAGTCATTTCGTCAGTCTCCGACTGCACTGTGCCAGCTTAGACAACGCTGACATCCGCTGATAGTGCGGATGACTTCTGCTGGCTCTATTTCTACACACAGAAGCTTCTCCAGTGTCACGAGCCGGTTTCCCTTCAGCTGACGTTTTTGTTGTCAACTCCATACTAAGCCGTTTCTCCACCCTTGGCACAACGTGCTCGTCATGGCTGTGATCCGGGCAGCTCTAATGTTACAGCCACACCTCCTGCTAACCACGGGGCCATGGGGCATGCTCCTGGACAACTGTGCAATGGAAATGCTGCTTTTAAAAGACGTGGCTGCACTTCCGGACACGTTACACTGTTACTACAGTGAATGTTTGTCTCGTTAGCATTTTCATTGTTCATGAAGGGTAATGATTATCATCCTTACAATGATTACAAAACAAACTATATACATGAGTTTTTAGTGCTAAACCTTTTTGTTTTTTTTGTGGCTCATCAACGTATTTTAAAAGAAACATTAAAAACCTAATATTATCCTCTAATAAAAATGCTTAATGCAGCTTTAACTGTTTATTGTAGGGACAATGCGGTTTTCCCTCTGCAACGTAGAAATGATGCAACAATTTAAGCAACGATCTGAGTAAAATATACATTTTCATGCAATGAAAGCCTTGAAATCTGAGAAAAAAGGAAAAAAAAGAAAAAGCTTTATCAGACATAAAAACACAAAACATAACCGTTGATACTATCTAGATGTTGCACAATACAACAGTTTAATTTTGAAAGTGTAAAAAAAACAACAACCCTGCAAGTTAAAATGAAAGGATCTGCTCTTTTAATTAAACATTACTGAGTATTTGGCATCATAACGTCCGGAGACGACAGCAGGGACTGCAGCTCATCCTGAAGACTTTTATATTACAAGCCAAGACCGAGTCGCTCATATTCCCCGAGAAGATCCTCGAGTGTGGCGGCTCCTTTAACCAGAGGCCGGCTGCCCTGAATAAAGGGGTCAGAGCAGAGCAGACAGTAAGCTCCCACATACTGGCTCTGAGTGTTTCCACTCACTGAGCGCGAGGTGACATAGCTCACGCACTGTACCAGGTGGGTGCAGGAGAGCCTGTCTCAGCAAGCAACAAAACCAGCTGCAGCTTCTGGAAACAACATGTTCTGGATCTGTACTTTTTACAAATATCACCAAATATTACCAACGGTTCATTAAACTTTTCGTCTAAACTTAGAGAATACAGACCGCTTAGCAAAAGCCACGTGTAGTAATAACCATCCACTCTGACTGTTAACTGAGTAAGTTCCCCTCAGTGATTATAAGTGTCCAGACGGAAGACTTTAAAGATTTATCAGAAAAGCATTAAATACGTTCATATGTTGAACCTAAAATAAACACAACGAGTCTAGATCTGCAGGATGATAAAAGATGTTTCCAGAAACAAAATTAAAACTAACATGCACTTAAAATTCTTTACATAATTTCAAATGCTTTCTGAATATCTATCTATATATACATACACACATATATATATATATAGATCGATAGATAGAGAGGGAATTCAGTGGAAACGAGAAATAACCTGTTGCTCTTTCAGGACAAGCATCCCCACAGCATGACGCTGCCTCCAACGTGCTTCATTGTGGTGAAGCACAGTTTTTATAAACAGCGTTTTGAAAGGTCAGAAAGTTCAATTTTAATTTTATTTGACAAGATGCTTTTGTTTTGTTTTTGCTGCATGCATTACATGGTTTGTAGCAAGCTGAACTTCTGGTAGCTTTTTTTTCATGGTGCTCTGTTGCATAAAACACCGATTAGACTGCAGGGCCTGACATCAACTCTGTAGGACTGTTTGGTTCTTTGAAAAACAAAAAACAAAAAGAAATCAACACCAGAACCCAGTGAGATGTACAGTTTGGTATATTGATTTGTAACCCAACCCTGCTATATATCACCTGTTTTGTGTTTTCCTTATCATGAGTTAATGTTTGTGGGTTTTTAATGTGACAGAAAGTTGAAACATCCCGAAACTCAATTTTAGAGTTCACGAACAATACATTTTACTTAAAGTACATTTTAGAGCAACATTTTCAATACCTGACCTAATTTATCACATTGGGAACGTTATTCATAGAGCCGTGATTAGCCTAGTTTCAATAATAATTCATTTTTACATGAAATACATAACAGGCCCAAAAAAGTCTGCAGTGTCAATGCCTTGATGAAACGAACAGCTTTTTGGAAACATTTCAGTCTGAGCCAACAACTGTCAGAGTGGAGGCGACATTCCTGCAGCATTTTAAGAATACCTCTCCGTCTTTGCCGCTCTACTTGGATGTTCTTGGCCATGGCGAATAAAAAAGCTGAACACTCAGCTGACCCCATTACGGCGCCTTCTCTACAACACGTACTGTACAGCCCAGACCTCCAGCTGTGTACTGGCTGTCCAGTTTCCACTTTGACACGCGTTACATCACTCGTCCTGCCCCCGTTCTGTCTTACTCAGCCATCCAGAACACAGCCATCGTGACAGCTAATCTTAGCTCTTTGGCATGACAATGTCCACACGCGCGCCGCAGCTAACTGCCCCGCGCACGTGGACACGCAGGAACGCCGGGAGAGCAGTTCTGCTCACTACGCCTGGGTTCTGCCAAGGAGCAGCATGGGTCACATTAACATCAGAGCTCGGCAGCGAGAGCGTTCAGCTGGCCCGGGTCGTGTGACGGACAGATGTCCCATCATGTTTGTTTTGTAACCGAGGACCTTTGTTCCACATCTCAACTCAGTTACTCTTTGCCCTCTCTCAGTTACAAACACACAAATACAACCGTGTGCCCTGCAAAGGTGTAAGTTAACATTCCTGAAGTCGCTATGAATAATACTAAAGAAATAACATGGAAACTTGAGTTATAGAGCAATTCAGGATATTTTAACTGAAATACATATAAATCTGGTTTATTTTTGAATATAACTTTAGTGAGGAAAAGAAATGTTAGATGGTAAACATTTAAGATTCGGTGAGCTGTGTCAAAAAGACCATTTGAGTATCGCGTTAGCAGAGAGACGAGGAGGCGAAAGCAGCTGATCCAGCCAACAATCTTTAATGCATAACTTTGTTTTGGACAGTTCTGTAATCAGACGGAATCTGAAAACAGATCTTGTGACAAGTCACATGTGGAGATTTCGTCGTCGGTGAGGTGAACTGTGGATCCGTTTTGACGTCTCTCACCTACTGACTCATTACCATCAGACCATGTCCTCGTCTTATCCCACAGAGCTCTGCCACCTTCTCCCAGAGACCCTTTTCTGCGGCTCCTCTGCATCCGCCGTCTTATTCTGAAAGAGACACGCCGGCGCATCCCGTCAGCAGGAGTGGGCGCTACCATTCCCTCGCCGTCTTCATAATCACCGACGGCCTCACGGCTATTTTTAGAGTCACGTTTCTGACCCCTGAATCGTGGTGACTCAAAGTTAAAAGTTCCCTTTAGAGGCTGCCCAACTGGATGCCTGTGTGTAATTCCCTCAGGTCTCCTGAATCTACTTCCTTCCTCTTTGTTGTTGCGTGACCTCATTCTTTGCATTCGATTTTCCTTTGACTCATCGGTCAAACGTCTCCAAGAATGTACTCCAGGTTTTGTTATTGCACTTACTTTTCTAATGGGAGTCGACTGAGAGGGTGGAACAAAGTCAGAGTCCTGTAGGCCTATACTGTCCCTTTTGGTGAACAAACTGGTTTTAAGTTTGTGCTTGTTTGGGGGCTTTGATTGGGACGCGCCGTGGGTTTCATTCTTTAGATGCTGATCAACCATCTCGGCGACATGGAAACCAGCATCTGGAGGGTATCTCACGGTTTCTGTGTGAACAAGTGAGTCGGTGAACAAATCCGCTGAGCAGTTGTAATCCTCCTGCTCCTCATCATCATCCTGTTGAACCTCTCCATCGTCAGACGCAGTCGCGCGTTCCGCGCCCTTCCTCTGGCCGTGATCAGATAAACCATTTCCGCCGTCTCCACCTGGCGCTGGTGTATTAGTGACATCTTCAGGCTCGTCTGTGCAGGTTATCTCTGCAGCACCTTGGCAGGCAGGTGCGGCTTCCGTCGACAGGTTTGCGATTTCATCAAAGCTTCTCGTCGTTTGTCGATGGCGCTCAAAATGCCAATTTGTCGGTTCGCCGAGAGCCTTTAAATCTTCGTTTCTATCGCACCAAAACTCTGCCAGACTCTCGGAGATAGGCAAATCCTCCCAAGACGATGAGCTTGATGAAAAGCGTTTGGATTGCTGTGGGGTGGGAAGCTGCTCTGGAGAGCGACTGAAGCTTTTGAGCCTCAGCTGGGAGGAACTAAAGCAGCTTTTCACATTAATGCTGTTTTTGAGACCTTCTATTAAAGGAGTTGAACACCTACTAGAAGAACTACTCTGGAAACCGGACTGTAACTTTAGAGCGCTGTCCTCTGCGCCTGGATGGGTTTCTGGATGCCATGTGGCGTTGGTTTCCATCAGTCTGCTGTCCTGACTTGGTCGTTCCTCCTGCTCCGCCGAGGAAGTCACGAGTCCAAGTGACTGCTGCCACGGCGGGGTGGGAGCGAGCGCGTGGTCGTCGTGTCGGGATCTGGGGTGGGAATAAAAGCAATGACAAATGTTTTATTTAAAACCACGTTAAAAAATTGTAAGACAGGATGGAGTTAGTACGTTTCTGTACTAGACAAACATCTTTATTTCTTTACCCGAGTAGCGGCTGGGAAAGAATCTCAGGAAACAGAAAGGTCTCATTAAAGTCGCTGTTCATAGGACCAATGGTCCGCAGGGGGGATGCGAAAGCTCCGGAGTTTTTACTGGGATGGGCCGACTCGGCTGCAGCCTTCTGAAGACGGCGCTGATAACAACTCAGCACGGTGCAGACAGTCAGGTCAGGAGCTGTGGGAGGAAACATCCGAGTGGAAACGAACTGGGCTCTCTCTCGACGGCAGGGCTCATTTCCATCAGGGTCTTCAAGCCAAGGTTCCCTTTCTGTCCCTTTTACCTGAACACACAGATAAGCACAACGCCAGAGCCCAGGTGACACGAACGCCACAAGATCTCGGTCCATCCGAGCGCCGACGGGTTGGTTTTCATTCAAGTAAGAAGCCAACACAGAAACCAACTTAAAGCAATGTGCTTTAGATTCACAGCTAATTGATACAATACATACCCTGATCAATGAATCCAGGTTTAATTATGCTTTATAATATCTAAATCTGGTTCTACACCCTGGCTTTAAAACAGAAGTTTAAGATACAAAAATAAGGTCACAAACTGTAATTGAGGCTTCTGAGAGCTCAAATTATATCTGAGAAATGTTATCTGTACATATCACAACATTTTGATCATTTCTTCAATCATCAGAGAACCTCAGCATCATTTTGCCGGCCTTGCTTTTAATCCTGTCTGCTTCTGTATTATAGGTCATTTTTAATGATTTGAAATTAGTTTCTGAAAACATGTCATGTTTGCTCCTGATGCCTTTTGTGAAAAACAAAAGTTGAACTGTTAATATTGACTCGACATAAATCCTAAGCCTGTAAAATACACATAATCTGCCTTAAATTGTTTTTTTATGTGACAGAGATTACTCGGTGAAATCGGCATCGATTTTGATCGAATGTGAGATTGTTTTTTTATGAACCCCAGAAATGTTCATCATGACTTAATCACACTCCCAACATACGAGAAAACAAAAAGTTTATTATATTCATACCATTATGAGAGGCTATTTCTTTCCTGACAGATTTACTGCAGCCTCCGTATTGCTGGTCAGACGTTTAAACACAACTAGCAGCACGACTGGCAGGCTGAGCAGGTTTGTTTCAGTTACCCACTTCCTGAAAAACTTGTACAACCAGGCAAAGCAACGGAAAGAACACGATCCAGGATCAGGACGCACCAGTATTTATTTATTTTTCTACATAATGTCACCCCTATGAAATGTACTTTAGGTATGTACTCTGCCCATTTTACACCAACGGCGAATAATCTGTGGCAAAAATATGGGATGAATTTTGTGCCACTAGGAATTGAAATTGAATTTTTTTATATCTGAATGTGAATCATTCATTTGAAGCTGAATTGATCATTGTGAATAATTGCTTTTAAAATCTGAATCTGAAGAGACTAATCTGAAACTGAAGCGCTTGGTTTGAATGTGTATGACAATAAAATCAAAACTGTATTTAACTTTATGGAAAAATTCAGCCCCGTAATTCATTCTCACTTCTCTCCATTCAGATTCAGTTTTTCAATTCAATTTTTTGTGCCACACATCCGGCGTCAGGCAAAACTAGTCGAACGCAGATGGCAACAATTCGCGTTTTCTTTACCTGGAGGAAACACCTGCTGGAGGGATGTCTAGTGGCCAGCGGCCCACCGCTCAGTTTTGTAAAACAAATAAATGAAAAAAATGTATGACAAGCGTCATGTATGTCTTCATGTAAATCAGGGCAGCTGCTTTTCTGTAACCTTTCCAGGCTCTCGGGAAACGACGTGTCCGGTGGTGTGTTGGCCTGCTAGCGTACCGCGACAAACCCTGGTGGGCCGATGCAATCACTTCCAGCCCCCGGGTGTCCTGCCAAAAAGTGATCCGTCTGCCAGAATCTGATTGCCGGTCGCGGGAGCGCGATGAGCGGCAGCTGCCCTGACTCACATGAAGACAGACATGACACTTCTTGTCATAACTGTGGTGCAAAATTTCACTTATTTGTTTTACAAAACCTCTACACATCCCTCCAGGTAAAGAAAACGCAAATTGTAGCCATCTGCGTTCGACTAGTTTTGCCCGACGACAGGCACAAAACATTGAATTGAAAAACTGAATCTGAATGGACAGATTTTTTTTAATAAGGCATATAAATGTTTTAAATTGTTTTTTGCTTACTTATTTATTCATTACACCACAGTGAAATTATCTAGATTTCTGCATATGCTCCATTTCTTATACATTTTTTTATTTCCTGTAGATAATTCACCTTGTTTATTTCGGTTTATTCTGTATTTATTTTTTAGATATTTTTTATTGCAAGGCACTGAAAGGACTGGTCCTCCAATCTCATTGTACAGTATAATGACAATAAAAGGCTTTCTATTTTATTCTATTCTGTTTTTCCTTGTATTTTTTTAATAATAAAACATAAAAAATGAATAAATGTATTTTCATAAATCTATTACCTTTATAGCAAAGACAAAGTGTCTCCCAAGGAAACAGTCTTGAACTGCTTTCACCAACAGAGGGGATCTGGCCGCCGGTCCTACAAGCTCCTCCGAATTTTCGACCAACCTACAGAATTACAGGAAATAACATCAGTTTCTCAGGCAGTCAACTACAAACCGAGTTACTCGTCTCTGATGTTCTCTGCTTAGCCAGGTTCAAATTAATCAGAGTTTATTTGCATACCAACATTCAGCAACAAGGGAGCAGCAAGAATCAAAAAAAAAGTAAAAGTAAAAAAAAAAAAAAATACTTACATTTTGTCAAATACAATTAACAGAATCATTAGGAGTGATAATTATCATATATATCGAATAAACAGTAAAATGAATCTATGTTCCGGGTATTTTTGAATGAATGGCAGAAATAGATTTTAAGCTTTGATTTACAGTTTTACAGCTTTTTAGGAGTTTTGTTTAGATCAGAGGAGCATAAAACTGACAGCTGACTACATGTTGGGTTACGAGGATGCAGATTAGACTACAGCAGGTTTACACAGTGACTGCAGGTCTTTAATGTGTTTTGTAGCTAAGCCAGTCGGCGTTCCATGAAATAACTCTGTATAACCAATAACTCAATAACCCATAACTCTGTTTGAACGTGGTTTAAAACACACGCACAATATTTATCACACTGAACCAAAGACATACGCCACAGTTTGCCGTTCCCGTGATGCTTAACGTCATAGAGGTTGTTGGAAGCTCGGACAAAAACTATTTGATAGTAACTCGATAAACCATTGCGAGCTGTTAGTATTGCCACTGGATGAATTTTCTAATATCGTGCATGAAATCAAAACAAACACTTAAAACACAACTGAGAAAAAATGAGATGAACTGCAAGTTAACCATGGGAAGGAGATACTGGACTATGACTCACTCCACCCACCTCATTTCATTTCCTGGTTTATAACACTGACAATGTAAGTAGGTTAGTTGAGCTACAAAACAGAAGGAACCGGATACCAACGTGCGCAACACTGTAAACACTAAGGAAAGCTTGGATGCAGGTTTTTTTGGGAGGATTGATTTCAAATGAAAATTCTGAATGGTAGTGATATTTTCAGCTTGTTAGATGCGTTTACTTTCCCTCATTTGAGGAAGGTTTGTAGCGTCCGTCCGACTGGATACGACATGAGCAGCAATCAAACGTACGTTAACATATTGTGGAACGCAGTTTTTAGGGATTAACCTTAAATTACAATCTGGTTGTCACTGCCAGTAAAAACTGGTCCATTGACTAAGAAACTGTGGTGACGACACAAACAAAATAAAACATCCAGAAAATAACTCGGGTGCAAAGACAGCAGATGCGTACAGGTGCAAACAGTTAGTCTTAAATCAATCTATGAGCCTGATGGCTGAGGGGAAGAAGCTTTTCTTGTTGTCTGGATGGACCGGGAGTTAAACGGACCATGTCCAAGTTCTGTTTTCTAACTTTAATATGCAGTTTAAGCACAACTAAAAGTATTTTCTTTCTTTTTATAATTGTATGCGTGCTGAAACTCTTTCTCCCTTTTTGGCCTCTGTATAACTCTGTGTCCTGTTTTTAGTCATTTGTGAGCCCCTGATACAGCGACTGTTTGCCTTATGGGGCAATTAGATGGATTATCTAAGTTTTTCTATAGTTATGCTGCTATAGGCTTAGACTGCTGGAGGACAATCTGACCACTTCTCTCTCTGCTACTTCTTCCTTTGTCCAATCTACTTAGTTACCGTTATTTCAACCTTTTTAACCTGTTGTTTTCTCTTAGTGTTCTTCTCTCCACAGTAACCACACCTGGCCTGGCGTTCTGTTAGCTGAGACAGCTTCTTGGATGAGAACATGGGCTGAGATGCTTCCAGTGACGTTCTACAACTGCTGCTATAAACTCCTTTATTTCAGTATCCTGTGCTTCTAATTTAGCTTTCTGGCTTTTCAAACCCCCCAGTCGGTCGTGGCAGATGGCTGCTTGTACTGAGCCTGGTTCTGCTGGAGGTTTCTTCCTGTTAAAGGGGAGTTTTTCCTCTCCACTGTCGCTACATGCATGCTCAGTATGAGGGATGGCTGTAAAGTCAACGACAACACAAGCCATTGTTTCTGCCTGCTGATTCCAGAGGAGTGAATGCTGCAAGTCAATGAC
>JAVLVB010000572.1:28098-137830 GCA_032876305.1 Orestias chungarensis | reverse complement strand
TTAATAAATCTGATTGAAAAATGCTTCCTACTCCTCCACCTCTCCCAGTACTTCGAGGAATGTGAAAGTTTGAATAATTAGAGGGAGTTGATTCGTTGATACTAACATAATCCTCATGCTGCAGCCAGGTTTCTGTGAGACAAAGCAAATCAATTTGATTATCAAGAATTAAATCATTAACTAATAAGGACTTTGAGGAGAGAGATCTGATGTTCAATAAGCTACACTTAATAGTTGTACATTTTTGTTTCATCTGAGTTGTTTTTATCTTTATGAGATTTTCAGGATTAGCTCTTTTTAGATTGATCTTTAATCTATTTGGTTTTGGCCGTGGGCAAGACACCGTCTCGGTACAGAGAATTCGGAGTAATAAGAGAGCGCGCGGAGCTAGCTCCGCGAAGTTTCTAATTGCAGGCTCTCTGTTACTTTCCCAGCAAACAAAACCAACCACAGAATCCTTTGTATTAAAAACTCTTTCTTCTCCATACAAGGTGTCTAAGATGATACAGCCAGCTAAGTTTCAAGGATTGCAGAGCTATCAAATAAACAGCCGAGATCTAAAGCTGAATACAGCATACGTGATAAGTGTGAGGAGCTACACCACATGGAGTCACAAGTTCAGTGACAGAAGCGAAGAGGTTGACATTAAACTGTTTAGGTCTTGGTCATTGTTTGATCTAATCTCAACCTTTCTGTTATTAAAACATTATTTTAAAGGAGAGAATAGATTAAACTCCATCATTCTGCTACTAATGAGGCTTAGCCATGGACAAAGCAAACTGTGTCGTTGGTCTTCACCACATTGAGCGAGTAAGATGGTCTAAATGTCCGAAAACTAAAATGTACGTAACTGAACAGTTGTGTGATGCAAACTGTAAAAGATCTGACTGATCCTTAACATTTCTATCAAAGTTGACATCACACTATTCAACTGTGCAGCTCTTTTTTTTACAAAGTTCAACATGTCTCTGCTATCAGACGAGCATGTATAATATCCATGGTAGATTGGGTGTTTTTCTTTGATAGGATGTTTGTGCAGAAGTGGAAAGAAAAGTTGCAACAGCAGCTTTTAAGTCAGACTCTAGTTCTCTGAAAAAATTTGGTCAGCCTGGGAAACCTCACAGACTGAAAAAGAACAACAGCAAAAGGCCCAACATCAGCTGTTTCATATTATGCCTTTGGGACAGAGATATGTGATGTTTGTGTTTTAGTTTTTCATCTGGTAAACATTTTTTCAAATTGTATTTTACTAAATCAAATATACAAAGAAAAAAAATACAATTGTTCCCCCTGAGATTTCCATAGTTTCTCATCATCCCTAAAAAAATTTTGACATTTTTTAACTTTTAGTACTTTATTGGTTCACTGTCAGTATCAATAAATGTTTATATCTTCATGTTTACTTGATTTAGACATTTTGAGATGGGTCAATTCAGTGGTTGAAAAACCTGCCTCTGTGTTAAATGTCTCTGAAGCCCTTTGTGTTACATCTGACTGTATGAAAATTACTCTATAAATAAAGTTTAATAGATTGATTATTTGCATTAGTTTGTTTAGTGTGGCATACAACTGCTTCCTCACAGCCACTTCCACTGCTCTGGGTGCTCTTTTAAATTACATCTATGGGAATATAGGCATCCTCTCTCCTGCTTTCTAACCGATTTAACAAAAGCCTCATAAAACATTATTGCATCTCCTATTTGTAATCCTGTCATGCTTTGGCATCTGTACACAAACTTTATCAGATCACAAAGAACAGACAAACATGTCATGCATTTCCCACTTTGATCATAGTGACTTTTTCCTTTGTTAATGATTCAGTGAAAAGTGGAAGTGAAAATGAGGCTAAACAGAAATAAGCCAATGATCTCTGTTACTTTCATCCTCTTAAATGCAAGTTACATCCTCTTTAAGAGGGAACTTGTTCAAGGTATTTTACACATCTAAACATAATCAATGCATTTCTGGGAACATCTGGTGATTTTTTTTTCCATAATCATCACTCACTGTCTGATACAATTCCAAGGTTTCAAAACAAAATTTCACTCACATGCTCTACCAGAACGAAAGAAGACATTGGATTTGTTTTGAGAAAATGTGGAAGATTAATTTAGCTGTAAATCAAGATCAAATCACAACCTTGTTTTTCCTCAGCTCTGATTATGAACAGGTTGGTCAGAGACAGTCTATAAAGAAGACAAATGTGAGAAAGTGGTCAGAGGAAGATGAACGAGCCAGGCTGGATTGGTTTGTCCAGGTCCTCCTGCAGGATTTAAACCAACCGCTTCAATGCGGAGCACAGTTTTAGCAATAGAATCACACACAAACAGGGAAATATGTATAATTGTAATCTTAAGAAAATAATTTATTGCTAATAAACTCTTTCTTTACTGTTTTTGTAACACAAAGGAGAAATTAAGTCTCCAGAGAAGAACATGCAGATTAGGTAAATTATTCAGATTTAATCTCTGGACGGTTGACATTTCAAAGCAGGAGATATTCAAATCTGCAGAGCAGCTGGAGCAAATCTACAGGAGGACAGTAGGAGGTTAACTGTCCCCCCACTACATTACCTTGCTCCCCCAGCTTCCCCCAAAAGAGAAGAAAATTATTGAAATTAGGCTTGTGATATAAAAGATATCAGTTGTTTGTCCAAAAGTGTCCGACAGCCTTAAAGTGAAATCTAAAATAATCAATAGATCACTGTAAACATAATTTTAGGTCCCTGAAAAACATAGTTATGGTACCCGAATCAAATACTGTCCACTTCCCCGGCATGTTTAGGAGACAGCATGTCTGCAGCCAACAGAGTGGAGGATCTGAACTGCCGCTCTTTCTCCAGGTCATGTATTTGCACACAAAGTTAAGTGAGGTTTGAAATGAAATGCTTCAGCTGAAATAGATTATGCTTTTTAAATCTGCTTAAAATAAACCCAAAGACAATTTATGAAGCATCTGGATATGAAAATATGTTCAGGGCTTGCTATATGATAGGTTGAACTTTTATTGACAGCTTCATAAGCTTTCAACACAGACGCAATTTAATGAAAACTTTCTTGCTCTGTTAGGAAAATTTAAAAAACAAAAGAATAAGAAGTCTTAATATAACTGCTTATATGAATGGGAACATGTCCGTCTGATTTCATATTGCTTAAGGCGTCCCACAGTAATCCCATTATGTTGATTGACTGATTAAATGGGAAAAAAACAATCTTTTTTTGTCATGTTTATATATTTATGGATTGAAAACGAGTTTGATTTGACAACTTTTCATGTCAGTGGCACAATTTGAACCAAATTTCTAAATAAGCTCTTTCTCCCGTTGTGATAAGTTGAATTTCTTGCTGGACCAAATAACAGTTGGGTGCATATCTGAGCAAGATGTGACTGTTGAAAACTGTATTTCTTAAGAAAGGGATGTTAATGCATTTCATAACAATTTGGTCATTTCAACAGCGTGTTGAAAGACCAGCAAAGTAAACACTGCGGTGTTATCAAACCCATACTTGAGAATCTTTCGTTTTACTTTCCAGTTAAATTCAGCAGTATGTAGAAACTACAGGGCTGGACAATGAAACTGAAACACCTGGTTTTAGACCACATTAATCTATTAGTATACTATATACTCCAGTCCTCGAGGACTGGAGTATATCCTACAAGTTTTAAATTCATCCGTGATCCAACACACCTGAAGCATATGGCTGAAGCACCTCAACAGTATAAGCCAAGTTCTTTGGAGTCCTGCTAATGACCTGATTATTTCACTCAAGTGTGTTGAAGCAGAGACACACCGGCCCTTGATGAGGGGTGGATGGTGTGGGTCCTTCTTGGTGGTATGCTGACATTACCCTGGATACTCTGGCTCTTGATGCATCACAAAGACTTGCTGTCTTGGTCACAGATGCGCCAGCTACATGTGCACCAACAATTTGTCCTATTTTGAACTCTTGTATGTCACCCATAGTGTGTTGTGCATTTCAATATATTGACCAAAACTGAGCACTTAGACCTTCACATTCTGCTCTTACTGGTTCAATGTGTAATAATGAAGACTGGCCACCAGGATGGTCCAATTTAAAAATGAATCTTCACACAGTAAAATGTCAGGTGTTTCAGTTTTATTGTCCACCCCCTGTAAATTCAACCTCTATAAACTGTTTTATTTTAAATAAAAAAACAACTTCTCCAGTCTCCAGAAATGGACATGCAGCCTAGGTAAATCATCCAGATTAGGACAGCTGACACTTCAAACCAGGAGATATTCAAATCAGCAGCAGAGCACAAAGAGACAGTTTAATAAAAACTAAATGACAAACTTGGAAAAATAATAATTAAGAAATTAGAATAGGAAGAGTGCTTTTATGAGTGTGAAAGTGTGATTACAGCATTACAGCATTCCTACCATAGGAGGGTTTTTTTTTCTTCACATTGATAGTTTCATTTTGTGTAAGAAAATGAAATGAAGATTTAAAAGGAGACTTTTGAAAGACAAATACTCGAGTGGTGACAAAGAAGAAGGACAAGAGGGTTAACAGGTGGGGCAAAAAGCGACTAAAGGTTTTTAAAAAGGTGTGATCTGAGAAGACAGAGGACAGAAAGCCCAAAGGGATGACAGCAGATCCGCCTCTGCCCATGCAGCCTTCCTCATTTCCGTGCATGAACGGATCTGTCTGAGCTCTGAGGAAATGGGAGTGGTGGGACTCAGTCACGTCCCTGAGATCGTTGCGCAACACATCCAGCAGCACTTTCCCGTCGCTCGCAGCGACCGAGCGCGTCAAGCGTCGCGCTGCTGCAGAAGCAACATTTCATTTGGATCAAGGGGCTTGAAAGTTGATTTGACTTCGTGGATGGCTTCCTTCCAGCTGCTGCTGCTGCTGGGTTTGTTGGGGACCGCGCAGGCTTCCACTGGTACGTCCTGTATGCCTTAGACAAAGATAGTAAGATAGGAAACATGATCACCAACATCTGCTTTTTCATTTCATGTTTGCTGTAGATCTCGACTGTACCAACGACTTTGAGACAATGTCCTGCCGGCTGGGGGTGGAAAAGTGTTCATTTTACTCCGTAAACATCCGGAATGAGAACAACAAGGAGTCAGTTTTCGTTTTTCTTTCCCTGAAGATCACAGATCAGTATCACTGGGACGTGTGAAACAGTTTATTCTTCTTTTTGTGCCTCACAGAGAATACAGCTGCTCCTTGGAGAAGTGTGGCAGGGAGCAGTGTTGTTGCTCTGCGCATATCTACATTATTATTGACTATAACTACACCATAAAAGCCTTCAGAGGGCACAAAGAGGTGAACTCAACCAGGACCAGCATCCTACAAAGCTGTATGTAGAGTTTTCCTAATCTTAAACACCTATAGATACAGCAACCATTTAAGAAAACTGGTGTGTTTTTCTCTTGTCATTTGTACAGTAAAGCCCAGAACCCCTACCAGTGTCTCCGTGAAGGAATCTGAAGGAATCTTTACTTTCCTCTGGGAGTCAAACATGGATCATTTTCCTGAAGAAATGCAAGCGGAAGTGTCTATATCCAAAAAAGGACACACAGTGAACCCTCCGACGGTATTTAACTCCCAAGTCTATTAAGCTTGGTTTCTACTGTAATTGCAGGCGCTTTGTTACCTTCTTGGCAAACAAAACTAACCACAGAATCCTTTGTATTGAAACACTTTCTCCTCCATACCAGGTGTCTAAGACGATACAGCCAGCAAAATTTGCAGGACTGCAGAGCTATCAAATAAATGGCCGAGATCTGGAGCCGAATACAGCATACGTGCTTAGTGTGAGGAGCTACACCACATGGAGTCGCAAGTTCAGTGACAGAAGCGAAGAGGTTGAAATAAAAGTCTGTGAGTATCGTTATGTTCGCGTGATCTAATCTCGATTTTAAAAAAATATATATATATTTTAAAGGAGGGAATAGCAAATTTAAGATTAAACTCCCTTATTTTACTAGAAAGGGAGATGTTTAAGAACATGCAAGAAAATTGTAAAAAGACAGGCACTCATACAACTTTTAAGACTCGTCCTTTGATGCCAAATCAATCATAAGTCAGTTTGTTACATTGAAACCTAAATGCTTGCAGCCACCGTTAGAAATATCGAAGATATTCTGATACTGACGCATCACAGATGTAACTGAAACGTTTTCAGAAGTCTTCCCCAAATTCGTCCTGTATAGAGATAACGGCTGTGAAGTAAATGATGCTTCTAAGGCGCTGTTTTGGTTGTGAACGGCTCGCCGCCTGACCACCCTTAGACTCGTACCCTAACCGGCCTCTCACTTGTCACTTCTCAGCCAGCTCCAAGAACCTTCTCCTGGCGATCGTCATCAGCCTCAGCATCTTTGGGATCTTCCTGCTCGTCGCTATTTACATCTGCTTAGTCAAGTAAGTCAATACTTATAGGAGAATATTTGCCTATTGCCTCTGCGTGCATCACAGGCTTTTGTAAGTATCCTAACTTCTCCGTGTTCTATTTTATAGGATTAAAAGGAAGTGGTGGGACAGTTTTGCAGAACCCAAAAAACTTTTTTTGCAACCCAGGAAACCAGAGGTGAGCCTCTATTTAGGGCTTTTTTATTTATTTCAGCTAATAAAACATTAAACATTTAGACTTACACACACAGCCAGCATATGACCCAAATAAGATTGCAGTGGTATTACCGATCCTTACATTTCTGTTTTATTATATCGTTTGATTGAACTGGTTTGGGACTCTTGCCATTTGAGGAAGAATACATCAATATTAATAGCAATATTTCAATGATAATCATAACACAATTTTCTGTAGACAACTTTTGTAGCCTTAAATAATCATCTTTATGACAGCAAAAAATTATTTCTACTGCAGCCAAATGAAAGTAACATTTATATTACAGTCATAATAATGTTCTTTGGCATTTATTCATTGAGAGTCACTAATAGTAATTCAGTTGTAGATTTTAGGTTTGTATTGAGGGCTTGTTCTTCTCGTCTGTCTCTACCGTCGTCTTATCAGACATGCTGCCTGTTGTTTATCTGCAGCGTTGTACAGGATATTGTCGTTGCTTAACAAACCCCTAAGCCGACTTTTATCAAGATGGATTTTTAGCTTTAGTCATATTTTAATTGCAAAATGCCCTAAAAATATCACATTTTATGGATTTTTCTTATGTCACAAGGACATTTTCTTTTCAGTTATATGCTTTTAAAATGTCGATATATCTTAATTCTTGCTTTATTTTGGTCCGTCTGGTTGTGGTCCTCCACCCACATACGAGTCTTCTTGTCACAAGCTCATCCCTGGCAAATTAGACAGAATTCAAGGACTCTGAGAAAACTGTGTACAACTTTGCAAACATATTAACCCAGGAAAGCCTCGGCTCACTGCAGCATTAAGTCAGACTGCTGTAAATAAAAAAATCCGATTTCAACCGAGTTTAAATTAGAAAACTAAATGTGAACTCTTCCACGTACAGAAATCGAGTGTAAAGAATAATCTTCATCTAATAAAGTCGTTTCTAATGGACTAAAACTTTTAGTTTCAGTTTTACAAGCCTCAAAAGGTCATCACCTCCGAGGTCTTGGTTACGACCCCCCCTCCTAACGACACCAGTCAAACGTATGTCCTGCTACTTTGATACCTTCATTTTGTGTCTGTAAGTGAGGATACATGTGCAGTTGAGTAACCCAATCTTTATGTTCAGGCTGAAGATATCAAATCAACAGGGGGAAGATTCCAGCGTGGGTTGGAACAGCAGTGGAGGCTCGTCGGATCTTTGTTATGGTCATACAGAACCTCTTGACCATAAGGCTATTATTGCTAATGCTTTCCAAAAAGCCTTATCAGGATTGTTACCAAATACCGCTATCGCCCTCTTCCCACCACACGAGCTTCCTTCTGTTCCCCGGGAAGAAACGGAGCCCGCCCTCACTATCAATGAAACGAGCTCATCTGGTGTCACCAACCCCAGCTATTTCATACCGGTTCCCAAATCCCCGAGTCTAACAACGGAAGACAGCTGCGCGGTCAAACAGCTGGACGTGTCGAGCTACTCCTGTAACAGCGACACTGCAAACTGCTCGGACCAGGAGTTGCTCGCTCGTCTGTTTTTTGAGCAAAAACAAGTTTCATCTGGCGTGAAAGTAGACATGTCATATCGGCCGTGCACAGCAGATCCCAAAAGGTCCTCTTATGCAGACAACGGCAGCTTGACTTCCACGTCCAGAACCTCCATCAACGGAACGTCCTCCGGGTTTGACCACAGAGGAGGCCCCGGCTTGGCACACATGACGTTGGGGTTTTCCAGCTGTGATGTGAACAGTCCTGACCAAGAGGTGCTTGCCAGTCTGTTTTCTGGACAGAGACGTATTTTGTCTGACATTAGAGTAGATATGTCATATCAGCCGTTGAAAACTGATCCCAAAAGATCCTCATATGGAGAGAACACCAGCTTGTCTTCGGCTTCCAGCGACACGTCCTCTGGGTTCGACTCCTCTGGACACAATCCATCTCAGCAGTAATTCAAGATGCCAGAGTTCTTGATTTCACAAGAGCGAAACGGTTGGAAAAGCTGGAGCGCTCAGTGTCCCTCCGTGCTGCAGACGCCACTTTTTCACTTGATGTCTTCGGACACCTCAGTGCCAGTAATGATGAGCGGTGGCTATAAATGTGTGTAGGTCACCATCCTTGCCTCAGCCTCTAACCTGCGTTAGGAACCAGGATACAGCAGTTCCAGCTCTTCCATGTCATTTCAGTTTATTCAGTTCAGTTTATTTCAATATTTCTGCTTTGGCATTATTGTAAAGTGACTTTATTTGTACAGTTTTCTTTTTTTTTTTCCTGTGATATATAGTACTTGGAGGTTATTTGTACATATTCCCCTGAATAAACCTTGTGTTTGTTAAACCGTGTATAGACTAAATTATAAATATATATTATATTAACCCCTTTAAATCATAACAGCTATTACTTAAACTGACTTCTCTGACTAAAATATTCAGTTAAACACAGCCAGGGCTGTTTAGGGATTTAAAAAAATTACTTCCTCATTGCTCTTCTCTGGAGTTGGTGACTCATTTCCACAGAAGCGTGCGTCACCCACACAAAGCAAGTTTTGCTTACCACACCAACCACGAAACTTATTATGATGCACTTTGCAGAAAAGGGTTTAAATAAAACATTACAAAAGTAAAAAAAAAGAGCTAATCCATGCAGTTTTAACTGCTACAGTAAGCATAAAAGAGAATACCACCAAATAAAATGAAAAAAACAGAAAAATATAGACAAGCAACAGGTACATTTTTTGTTTCACTAATGATGTATTTTTACCCATATTGCACCACAATACCAGCATATTTACTGTCCAGGTGGAAAAAAACCTGGTAATTCAAAGTCAAAACTTTATTGGCAAGGTTTATGTCCACATTACATTATATAAAATACAAAAAAAAGAAGAAAAAAATAAAACCACAACATATAAATTTAATGTAGAATATAAAAATATGTTAACATATAAAACAAAGTTATAAATAAATTTGATAATTACTTTATAATTACTACGAATAAAACAATGGAATCACAAATACATAAAACCAGTGAAACTATTTTTGAATAATCAATGTGGTTTAGCTACATGCTGCTTTTAATCAGCTGCATGGTCAAGAGGGATTTATTTGACAAAAACCAGCTAACATATCAGTAACTTCGAGGCAAGAAAAAACAAATGTAGATATTTACTTAGTTCGAGTTCGTTTTAGAGACCACATATTAACCTTGCCGAGATTGCAACTAATATAATATCCTGTTTTACATGCATTACACATGTAATTTAAAGCTAAGATCTCTGTGAATATTGGTTTTGGGGTACTTTCTATGGGTAACTAATTTTTTTGGATTTAATTTCAATCAAAAATAAACGCTCCAAACGCTGGATAATAGGGTTTAAACTAAGCGTGCTAATACGACCGCTTTCCTGATTGATTATGGAAGGAGTGAAGGAATATCATACAGACAGCTGCCCTCATATTCAAATACCTAAAAACGATGAGTTCAACGACTATAATTTCATTCTTAATGGTTCAGAACTTTAAATGACAGAATCTGCCGATGGAGAACACTTTTGTTTATTTGTTGTGCACAATCTTCTCTTTCAGATCAGTAGGTTAGTCTAGATTCAGTTGTTTTTTTGCATCTAGATTTATAAGGAATGAGAAATCCTTTTCCTCTATATTGAGAGAAATTGAAAGAAATCAATGTCTAGTTACACTACGGCAGCAACTACTCATATATATTCTTTCTTTTCTATGTTACTAGACTTCTAGAACAGCAGAAACAACGTGAGCATACTCTCTAGAAAGTTGTGCTGAAGGCTGTGTTGGACTCATGTGTGCATCATGTTATAAGTTTGCACACGCTGTTGTACTTCAGGTGCGCTGATATCCATTAAAGACGCACATCCAAATCTAATTTGAAATATTTTAAAAGTAGTATCGGGGATTCACCAGAACAGTTTGAAACTAATTCTTCAGAAAGGTCAAATTAATTATGTTTCCGACACTAGTCTTAACTCATCAAACCAATCCGTCCTCTTCACTTAAGAAGAATAGTCCAGCTCTTTCCTATAAAAGGACTCCATGTCTGAGTGGCAGGAGGAGGAGCTGGATCACGATTAACTGTGTTTGCTGTGATTGGAAGAATCTGATAGAGTAGGGCGGTTATTCTAGTGGAACTTGATTTGATCACAGCTCATAGTTTTTTTCGTTTTATTTTACTACTTGGACTCGATATCAAAGGTACCACTTGTACCTGCAGTCCCTCTCTCCACACCTGAAGCTCAGACTGGCAGCATGCAGCAACCGGCAAGGCAGAGACTGAGGCCATGGCTAGAGGAGCAGATCGAGTCTGGGAAGTACCCAGGTGTGAGCTGGCTGGACCAGGTAAGACCATCTCTCTCTCAACCGCCTCACTCTCCTCCTTCCTTGAACTGGCACAGACACATACGTACATACCTGCGTTCCTGTTGCTTCTTGTGTCGTGCCATCACTTGAGAGAGAAACGTCTAACAGCATGTAGCGCCTAAAACGTGACTTAATCTTGTCCGACAGTCAGAACGCATCTTCCAGATTCCGTGGAAACACGCTGCCCGTCACGGTTGGAGCATCGAGCGGGATGCTACGCTCTTCAGAAGTTGGGCCATGCACACAGGTGAGGTCCAGACACCATCCAACTCTCTCTGCTGGCTCCTTTTTCTTTTTCCTGCAGACTTGCTGCAGGTACGTCGTCCTCCTCCTCTCCTTCTGGTGAATTTTGGATTACGCTTAACATCACCTTCTGCTAGACGTTATAAGCTTGAGTCTCGACTGTGACGGACAGCAGTGTGTCCTAATCTAACAGACTGGGTTGTCGTTGTTGTTGAATCTGCATAAATCACAGTTTTACAATGTAATATATTTAAAAATAAGCAATAACACTTCTAAGAATAATGGTGACCCATTGCTTAGATCTTCAGAAATCTTTCATATTTAAGCAGATTTCTTTCTTTTTTTGTAAATAGAATTTTTTTATTTCAAACGTCTGTTAAATGTTAGTGTTATATCCTACATCTCAACAGAAAGTGAACTAAACTTTTATTGTACAATGGGAAGTAAGACAGAAGTGTTGGCACTTTCTTCTGAGCGCGGGAAGAGCACGATCCAACAAAACCCGCTTAAGAATCACCAAAACGTTCAAATGGCTGAAAGAACATTTCGGCATCTATAGGATAAAAACAAAAGAAGTTTGGAGACGTGAACCGTAGTTGTCAAAGAGTGTTGACCTCTGAGGGCGCAGAGGGACAATCTTTGGCATCCAAATTTCTCATTTGACTCCCATTGACTCCTGTAGATAGATGCCTCTGATTTATTTATGTATTATTATTTTTATCATTAGTTGTCCGCAAATGGTTTTGCTTCAAAAGAAGGAAAATCAATCATTTAACAAAAAGAAATGGGGGGAAAAAAAAATCTTCTAAGAAGTGATTATGAAGATCGTGAAAGGTCACAAAAAAACAAAACACAGAACGATTCTTTTTGGTTGTTGATCGCTTTTTTTTCTTTTTCTGCCTTTGAGATCATTTCCACTGACGAGCCAAAGTATCGCTCAGGTTTACTTGATGGACCACATTCCAATCATAAAACCTTTTTCCAGCTAAATGATGGGAGATGTGTGGAAGCATGAAGTAAACAAGCAACACAAATGACATCAAGCGGCTCTGCACTTTACACTCTCCACTGTCATGATCTCACTGCACTCCATCCAAATAAATACACCGGCAAGAGAATTTGCACGTATCTGAGCATGGAAAAATGACGTGATTCCTCTTACTGTCCCTCTCAATAAAATGAATTTAGCCGTTACCAGAGTCACCACTCGCTCCGCCTTCTGTGATTCTAATAATGTCAAACATGCACATGCCCCGACGTGTAAATCTAGATACATTTTCTTTTTCTTTCTTGGGAAAATCTTTTTTTTTCTCCCTTTCGTTGGATCTGCATTTCATCATGGGAAAGCTGCAGCTCACTTGCAGTGACGGTGAAAGGTGATCATATTGCTGTCAAAGTACATCTCTAATGGTGTGCAGCAGAGCTTCAGTGTCCAAGTTGCAATATAAGCAGATTTATCTCAGTTCTGACCTGAGTTTTATGATGACAGTGATCTTCCTCCTAAACCTGGTAATTAAGGTCTGAGGAGAGACTCAGAGACGAACCTTACAGCACTGCTAAATTTGAGAACGTACTCCGCTCGCCTTGTGCACTCACTTTACAAGATAAATGGTCTATCAGCCTGGGATATTTAATATTTTCCGGGAAAGCAAAGTAAAGTGTCCCCATTTAAAAGGAGAAATATGAGGAACAGTCAAGTTTCTGACAAATACTATTACCACAATGGACATAAACATTTACGTAAAATCGGTCGACTTCCTTTAAGACTGGGCATTTACTTATTATTCTTCATACTAGGAAGCAGATTGGTTAAAAACATACTTGGCAGCCTGGCAGAAATGTTTTGCGTCCTGAGCCGATGCCGTTTCAAGACCTTGTTTTTCCACATTGTTTGTATCCGCAAGTTTCCTCTAAGGGGTATTATGATTAATTAACTAAATATCACAGCTTCTGAAATGTTTTGATAGGTTCATTCATATAAAAAACCAACAGTGTCCACAAACGTCAAAGTATTCTATAGTTTTTTTTGTTTGTTTGTTTTCTCTTCTTTTCTTCTAATTGCTTGATAAACCCAACACAAACTATTAGAAAGGAGTCACAGGATCAGCAGAAAAAGGGCCCAAAATTTGTTTGATTTACTTATTTTCTTTAATTATTCCAAATTTTTCCAAATATTCCACCTTACATAAAACTCATACACCGATATCAGGTCAGTTTTATTATTATTTTGGGATTGTTTTGTTAATGTAAACAACACTATTCAAAATGATTGCAGTTCTTGTTGGTAGCAACATGGTGCTGATTGCATTCAACATGCATCAGCTCATACCTGCTGACATACCTGTTGTATTTTAAATTTTCTCTAATAAAGTCATTTTTTTATATTTAGAGGATGGGTGACTGAAACTAGCTTCAGCCCCGGGGCCCACATCCTTTAAATATGGCCTGTAGTCAGAAAATTACTATTAAAATCAATCTGAAATGCTCCACATGTGTAGAAAGATTAAATTGTAGCTGCAGACATTCCGGTTACAGTTTAATTTACATGTAATGCCATCTAACAGGATATTCAACTGATTAGATTGCGTCACCGATCTGTGCTCATTAGATTTTTATTGTTGATTCATTAACTTAATAAGGCAAGGATGGGGTGACGTGTAAAAATTTCAGAAAGTCTATAGAAATGAACGAACTCTTCCCGAAACATATTAAATTCTTGTTGTTGTGTGCATCAGGCTTCGAATTATTTTAGATAAATAAATAAAAACACACACAGAAAGAAAGAAAATGGGTTGAAAAACTTGATTCTGTAATTATATATAGATTGCAAATTCCTTCATCCTAAAACTGGACTTAATTCTTATTTCTTTTCTGTTTTTTGGTACCTCTCCATATAAAAGCAGCTATATTTGATATGATAAAAAAGCTACGCATTGGCTATGACAGAAATCTTGAACAAACTAATGACACCACCCATTCAAGAATTCACACCCCCGCGTCTCAAGTCACAAATTGTCCAGAGTTAATTAAATCAAATTTGAATAAGCCGCTCACCTGTTGCTCACCAACGTTTTCGAAGCCAACACCCAGATTTCTGAGGCTCGAGGCAATAAATGAGTTCAAAAACCTGAGATGTGACAAGGGGCCATGATTAAAATGTGTGTTTATCAAGAGAAAAGTAGTGCTCACAATTTGTCAATTACGTTTGAGTGTTTAATTAAACTAGACTTTTAATGAATCTTTACAAAGTACGCCTGGATCTTCCACTGAGATAGAAAAAAGAATGGCGCCCAGAATGGAGCCCTGAGGAACCCACATAACAGAGCACACAAGATCTCAAAGAAGCGTCAGTATTTCTAATTGAAATTGATGCAGTTGATGTGGTTACAAAATCCGCATTGAGCTCAGTGTCAACAAACAAGATGAATCATACTTTTAATACCTTTCTAATTACCTCACGTTTGTTATCTCTCACAATAACAAGTCAGAAGAAACATGCGTACAAAATGAAAAGATCAATTTATATCTAAATCTGCCAGGGGTACTGATTAATAATTAATAGTATAAAACATGTATGCGTTCGTTCCATCACATAACCTTTAACTGTTCTGCTGCCCATGCTGATGAGGTGTCTTGTGGCTCTCCCTGAGGGTATATTTGCTTCCTCATACCAATTATAGTTAAGTTGTGTATAGTCCCTTTTTACAGAAACTGATCACTAAAGAGTTTTGCTTTTGTATAACCAGACCTCGTTTAGTAGAAGTAGCAGAGATCTGGGAAGTGAACACCCAGAGGATGACGCAGACCTCACTTCCTAGGCTTCTTGTGCCAGTGGATTTCAGCATATGTGGACAGCGTTGTTGTTCTGTGTTGAAACGTTGCGGTCTGCACATGCTAAAAACTCCCCTCCAGTAATGTCCGCCTCCGTCTTTGTTTGTTTCAGGCAAGTACCGTCCAGGCAGAGACAGCCCAGATCCCAAGACCTGGAAGGCAAATTTCCGGTGTGCCTTGAACTCCCTGCCGGACATCTGTGAGCTGCGGGAACACAGCAGGAAGAGAGGCAGCAACGCCTACAGAGTCTACAGGATGCTGCCCAGCTCTCAAACATGCAGACGACGGAGAAGTAAGGAACTCAAAACCTGTTCGGACAAAATTGATTCCGACTCGGCTCACAACACAATCCTGCTCTCCTGTTTACTTCAGCTGGACTGTTAAACAGACCTGCAGAGAGACAGACAGGTTTAGGAGACTCCAGAAACGCAGACACGTACACCTCACAGCAAACCTGGCCGCTTACGACAACGCTACCTGTTACAGACACAACACACAAGATGGAGACTTGCGCGCAACGCAGCTTTAACGGCCTTACAGCACAAGGTGAGATGCATGTCTGCTAAAAAGGGCTCCGTCTCTCCTGGGTGGTGGACTTAAAGCTGTCTCTTGTTCAAGTGAGCTGATAGTTGCTGTTTTTCAGGGATGTGGGAATCTAAACCTCTGGAGTCAGAACCAAATGGCGCTGTCTGTAAGGTAAGTCCTCATTTTCGCCAGCTTTGAAGAATCGGTGCAGGTTTTTTACTTAAAAGGGTCTAAAATAAAATATGAAAAGACAGTTAACTGAAAAAGAAAAAGATTTTGCATCCATGTTGTTTTTCTTGTGTGTTTGTTCCTCTGTATCTGAGTGAGTGATTTGTCTCTTGTAGCTGATGGACCACATAGGCAGCTCTGACCTCTGGAGCCAGACGTGCGAGCAAAGAGGATGGATGACGCAGTCTCTGTGGGACCAACCGCAAAGTAAGCAGAGTTTCGTCTTTTGTTTTGACCTTAAATACAGGATAATTCAATATGTTGTAATATCTTGATGAAATTGGAGTTTGATGTGATCGGTTAACAGATCTGACCTTGTGTGTTGTACCATAAATGAATAATGATCCAGTTATTTGTCCATCGTAAAAGTTTGTGTTTCACATTTTATCGTACTCTTCAGGTGCTGTTGAGGAGAACCAATACCCTCTTCAGACGGAGAACTACAACGATCTTTTTGCCCCAAACTACATCAAAGAACTCCCAGAATGGTCCACACACCAGCAAACACTGACTCTGTAGCTGCATGCATCCCCATTTTCCCTCTGTATTCATCCCGTCTCTGTTAAAATGATGATTTCCGCCCGCATACTTCCAGCTGTAGCCTTGTTCCTGCTGAGCCGGCAAGATTAAAGCTGGGGGGCTACAGACATTGCTCAATCAGCCTGTGTGCTGGGAACGCTGGAATAAGAGGATCTGGTTCCAAGCCAAGCTTAAAAATATTGCCGTCATCATCGGTGCTCACCGTGGTTCAATGACTCAAACTCATTAAATTGAGACCAACCGCAAAGCAGAGTTTCAGAATCAACAGATCTGATTTCACCTGAATGGAGGACATGCAATTGATCCGCTCTCTGATTTTTCCACTCCTCTGGACGTGTTTGCTATTAAGCAGAGCGGGAAAATACGGCAAGAAGCACAAAAGTGTGTGAGTTTGTTTGTTTTTAAGCCCAGTTCGTAATTTGCTTTCAATGTTTTTACAGAGAAAGTTCACTTAAGCTACATTTGATCAAACACTGTTTAGAAAAATAAGCGTGATTCTTTTTCTTTGTGCATTTATGGATTTTTACTGCTGGTTTTTACGAAGTGATTGATTTTTTTTTCTATGGATTTGTCCACCAGTTTTGTGCCCTTGGTACTGTGAAGTGAATATAAAACACAATTAAAAATTGTTCAAAATGTTGCAGTTTTTGATTCTCTCACATTGATTGCCTGGAGTTTCATTGCTAAAACATCCAGTCTTAAAATGTCTCCTCTCATTTTCATGGATTTTGTTTTATATAAACATGGCCTAGATTGAATCCCAGTAAGCGGCATCTCGTCTTCTAATTTAAAGATTTGAATGCTCCTTTAATTAGTTTTAAGGTGTGTTTGTTCGCTGTTTTTTTTGTTGTTGTTTTTCTTTGGCTTGGTAGGTGAGACTGCGCCTTCAGTTGTTCCATTAGTATTTTAATTTTCGGCCTACTTTTACCTAACATCTCAAACCCAACATGTCCTGAAAAGTATGGCTACACCTACATCTAAACTCCTAAACAGCAGTTGTTCATTCAAATGTTCTCTGTTGAAATTCCTTTCAACAGCGAATGGAAATATATTATAAATCTTTTAAAAAACGTCTTTGTAATTATGTTACATCTTACGGGTAATGAGGGTTATTTTGATTTAATACACTAAAATTGAGAAATGCATCACTAAAAGAAAGTTAAGGATATTCAATGTTCTACCACATCCTTTACAAATCTACCTTATGTAACTGTGTTCCCTAACAACGTGAGCAACCTCTAATATAACTACAAGTGTCTGTTCCTTGAATGGAGCAACAAATGTTTTGGTGAGCCAAATGCTCCACGTCTTCAATCAACTTTAAAGACACATTTAAGGGGAAGACCTGAAAGTCTTGTCAGACCACTCAAAACTGCTTCCATCGGCATAGTCTACATGCTGGATGGCCCCAAATGTGCCTGAACACATCGCAATCGGAAGAGGGACCAGTCGGCATCAGTGCTGTGGATTCACAAGGATAAAATGATGCCGGTCTGCTCTGTTGGAGCTGTGGAGGAGAAGTCTCTGGAAGTGTTGAGTTACGGCCTCGTCAGACGGGGCTTGAACTACATCAGTTATATCATTAAACTAAATGATAAATCTTCTCCGCATTGTAAGGTTACTTGTGGAGTACCACAGGGTTCTGTACTTGACCCAATACTATTTACTATATACATGCTCCCTATTGGTAAAATCATCAGACAGCATGGTGTTAATTTCCACTGTTATGCTGATGATACACAACTGTATTTATCTCTAAATCCTGATGAATCCAGTCAGTTTGGTAGATTACAGGCATGTCTAGATGACATAAAAATGTGGATGACTTTAAACTTTCTGCTCTTGAACTCTGAAAACACAGAAGTTGTTATCTTTGGACCAGGTAGGAAGAAGTAGAGAAGACAGCCTAATCCGTTTGGGGGAGGAACTCAGTCTTGACAGAAGGTTCTCCTTTGCTCTACCTTCTTCATGTCTCACTCTATAGGGTTAAGTTCATTAAGTTTTTCAATAGTTATGCTGCTATAGGCTTAGACTGCTGGAGGACAATCTGACCACTTCTCTCTCTGCTACTTTCTTCCTTTGTCCAATCTATTTAGTTACGTTTATTTCAACCTTGTTAACCTTTTGTTTTCTCTTAGTGTTCTTCTTTCCATAGTAACCACACCTGGGCTGGCGTTCTGTTAGCTGAGACAGCTTCTTGGAGGAGAACATGGGCTGAGATGCTTCCAGTGACGTTCTACAACTGCTGCTATAAACTCTCTTTTTTCTGTTTCCTCCGTATCTATTTTAGTTTTTTGTCTCTTCAAACCCCCAGTCGGTCATGGCAGATGGCTGCTTGTACTGAGCCTGGTTCTGCTGGAGGTTTCTTCCTGTTAAAGGGGAGTTTTTCCTCTCCACTGTCGCTACATGCATGCTCAGTGTGAGGGATTGCTGTAAAGTCAGCGACAACACAAGCCATTGTTTTGGTCTGCTGATTCCAGAGGAGTGAATGCTGCAAGTCAATGACTCGATGCAATCTGCTGGGGTTCCTTAGATTGGAAACTTTTTTAAATTGATTTGTTTTTGATGTATCTTTGATTTTAATTGATCTTCTGTGAAGTGCCTTGTGAGGACATCTGTTGTTAATTGGCGCTATATAAATAAACTGATTCTTGATCATTAATCAGTTATTGTGCCTCTAAATCAACAACAGATAACTCTTTACTTCTGGATTCCATTGCCAAGTTCATTTATAGACCATCTTTATTAAGATGTAGTTTGAGATTAAGAAATTATCATTGACCATAGTACAGTCTGTTTTCCTAATGACTCATTTTTACATTTTTCATGCATTTTACCAAAATTTTATGTAAAACTTTATTTAGGGTGTATTTATAAAAAAAGCAGAAAGGGAAAAAAAAGCTATTGGTCAATACAGAATGCTGCCAGAAAGCACATGAGACAAAATCCACCCAAAACAATCATGGGGAGGTCATAGCTAACGCTTATGAGGTCTGGACAAACTGAAAGAGAACATTTGAAAAGAATCTGTGATAATTTAATGTCGGAGAAATTAATTGTTTTGTATTAAACGAAGACAATAAAACTGCAGTAAAAATAAGAAAAAAAATCCTTACGTAAGAAACTCAAACAACACCTGCATAAATGATCCCTGAAGCAAAGATGTTGGTATTTAAACAATATTTATCCAGCATGTCTGGAAGAGTCATTTTTCTATGACAGAGCCCTCCCTGATGGATAGATTTATGGTTGCATCTTCAGATTAGTTCAGTCTAGTCTGTTGTGGCACCACCTCCATGTATCATTGATAACTACATTGTTTCACTACAGTACATCTACTATAATTGGACCAGACTGGACTCATGTAGATCAGGATGTTGTTCTCACCTTATGTGCGTTAGGCTGAAACGACATCACAAGTTGGTCAGACAACATATAACATTTATTTATTTATTTACTCAGAAAAGAAAAACAACAACATGTCCCTTTGAAGTGGGAACTTCATGAAGTCCTGAGAAAAACAAACAAAAACAAACATTGTGCCAACTCTAGCTTCCCTGTGACGCTGCACAGAAAAGCAAACAGGCGTGAATGTGAATACATATATTTATAATCACGGATTTATCACTTTTACATCACATATATACAGCATCATGAGTCATGACCTGGTGTCCTGAAACAATCGATCCAATTTTGTCACATTCAAAGCAGTCCACTAGCGCGGCCTGCTGGTCAAACAGATGTACTGCAACACTAATTTAAAACTGCTGCATCTTTTAGGTTTTTTTAATTTATTTTTTATTTATTAATTTAGAAAAATGTGCTTACAATAAAATCTGTTTTACAGAGAATCACTACACAGTGAAAATAAAATAAATGGATGTCTCAGAATAAAAGTCTCTTCTTTTTAAACCCGACTCGACTTAATTTAATTAAATCGGTCAAAAAGTCAATCCAAAACAGAAGAGTTAAGGCTTTTACACTGCATTTTCTAATGGCTGGCACCAACGTTACAACTTGAGTTCTCGCGTACCTTTTAGCATGCTGCACTCTAGAAATGAAATACATGTTTTGGGAAAAATAAGTCACAGGATACAAAAATCATGATAATTATTAAGAAATTGAAACCTCTCTGCTTTTGTTCTGATATTTTTTTGTTTTGTTGGTATTTTGATATGATGGGGGGGGGCAAAAAAAGATGCATCTAAAGGGAAAAATATATATAAATGTTACATAGAAAAGATGTGAAATCCACTGAGCGACCAGCAGGGGGAGACAAATAGCTGCATCTGTTTACCTTTCCCCGTCAGAGGAAGGTTTGTGGGCTTTGGAGAAAAAGGAAAGCTACAGCATTCTGACAGAATTGTGCCTACAGGCTAAGAGACTAATACTTTTTTGTAAATATGACATTTAAAAAAATAAAAGCAAAAAGGAAAAACATCGCACCTTTAGGAGACATGGGAGCTGAGGTTACCCAAGACATTCAGAGACAAAATACCATAACTAAATGATTTAAAAAACTAAAACACGGATTAGCTGAGATTTCTGGGTGAGCTGGTGAAAGATACAATCGATAACAATGAACCAGATGAACTACATACATTTAGCCTGTTAATGGTAACAAATGTGACCCGTCTCAGAGGGAGTCTGCACTTGTGATGTGCTTAAAAGTTTAGTTATTCGCCTACAGTTGGTAAACGAAGATGGAAACAAAAAAGCATCTAAAACATAGTTCTTTCTTTTTTGTATGAAAAACACAACAGCGATGTGCTTCTAACATTAAAACGCAACATGAATTCAGAAGGCAGATTAGGAAGCTTATAGTTTATTAAGACTCTATATGCTTCCGTCTGAAGGATTTTTAAAAGGAAATGGCTGAAACGAACGAGAAATCCCTCAGCAGGTGTAGACGTACGCTCCAGTGTATCCACTCGCTTTCAAGTTTATTATAAAAACAGCAATCTTCAACCCTGAACGCGACTCCCGAGAAGCACGGGCGCTTTCTCTGCATAAAAATCTGAACACCACCCTCATTAATTTTAAAATCTGTCCTTTGATAAACCTCTGAGAATAAAAGGAGGCGACTGAATGGTCCAGCGTGGCCCAGCCACCGTGAGGTCCGCTCACAAATCAAATAAATTACAGGCATCCAGTGGGCTACAACCGCAAATCTTTCTCAGAATCATTTTCTTATATAATATATATCCTCACGCATACACACAAGCATACATCCGACTGACATTAAACGCCTCAAATCTTAACGTTTGCGCTTTACAGTGCAACAATATGGCAACAAATGGAGAGCAGTGCTTTCAATAGATGGAAAAAAACAACAAAAAAAACAGGAGGAATGGAAAATAAAAATATGTACAACATCTGGGAAAAGCAGTAGTTTCATTTTTGTTTTTGGTCCTGGTTCCGTTACAGACAGAACTGCGGTTTTCTTTTGAATGGTCTTCCTTGAAACAACTGTAGTTTTCACAAGTCCTGAAGAGCTGTGGCGGGGAAAAGGTGTGGTAGAAATGTTAGATACGATAAATTTCACATCAGAGTACGGATCTGATTTTGAAAAGCTTCTTCTAGTTAAAGCGGCGTTTAATTCGCAGACATGCCTCCATCACATGATGATCACTTATCGCTTACAAAACATCCTTAAACCTCACACACAAAACAAATCAATACTGTGCCAAAGGTCACGTGGCGCGCCGACACGCTAGTCCGTCTCCCCCGGCGACAGTAGAGGAAGCTACTGAGACGATAGGAACGCGCCGGTGTTGACGCAGGTCTGTAATTCCCACCAGCAGCTCAGACAACACGTGTAAATATGGGGAACATGCTTTTTTTTTTTTTAAGAGATATGATATGCAGAAGTTGGATCTAAACAAAGAAAAAAACATTTAACTGGTTGCTCTGAGGACTTTGTTCTCCCCGAGCCTTTTCTAGAAGGAAAAAATGTGATTTCCAAATTGATCCACATTCACGCACGTTTTTAGAGCGACTGGTGAGAAAGTGTTGATTTTTCAGGCCAGTTCAGGATCTCTCCTGCTTTAAAATAAAAGAAAAGAAAAAGAAACATACTGGTGTGATATCTTTTAAAACATGTTCCACAAAACCACACTTGGTCTCTGGGATGCTAAGTTTCAGTTGCAGACCTGTGGCGTGCACCTGCAGCGCAGCACAGCCGTCGTCTTGATAACATAGTTTATACCACTAGACACCCCCTTCCCTCAAAAAGAGTAAATACGATGGTTAAATTTGGTTATAATCATCATATATTGCAAATTACTCTCCTATACCTTTAATTCAGATATTTTTTGGTTTACATGTTTAAAACATGAGAAACGAGATCAGCTCGAGCAACTAAAGCTACAAGAGTTTAGAAACATGGACACTGGGTCACTTTCTCAAGATGAACCCCAGCCGCCATCAACACTCCACTGATTCCTTTGCACTACAGTTTCCCCACAAAGACACACCAGCAGCTTTTGCACTGTCGCATCATAGTGAAGCTCAGCCGTTGTTTTGAGGTGTTGTTTTACAAGCTGCAGCGAAAGAGAAAGGAAGCGCAAGATGAACCGGATTAAACATCGCAACCCACTTATGGTTGTTCTTTATCAACAATGCTGCGCTGCTCTGATAAGACTTACGCTTTCATCATTGATCACTTCTACAACGTAACGCAAAACACTAAGAGGACGATTGGTTTGTATTTTTTGTTCTCAAGAAGCTAAAATGTTATTAAAGCAGATTGTGCACAAAAGACAACTCACCTCACTACAACTGAGAGCCCTCTGAGCCTCCGTGTGCGTAGCCTCCTTTCGACTTCATCTGTGCCTGAACCAGATCTACCTACAAACGGAGGGAAACGCGAGGTTGCCGGTGACGACAGGGCGCTGCGTTCAGTCTATTAAAATCCCCAAATCGTGCATGAAAGCTTACCGATCCCAAGCCATGGTTCATGTCCCCGGAGCCTACGTGTGTGGTGTGAACGAAGTTTGTCGGCTCCCCGATCATGGAGCGGTCGATTCGCCGCCGCCGTTTCTGGAGAGAAGGCAAAAACAAACATCTTGAACCAAAGTTGTCTCCTTATTATTGCCACTGACGTTCTGCAAATTAATTAATTTATGTGTTAATCGTTACATAGTATTCTAAATGGTTGATCATGTAAGCCACTGTCCAGGGAATCCCCATCACTAGCTGCTCATCTCTAGTCCACATTCATTTCCTTTTTCTGTTTAGTTTCTACGCTGATATTCTTTCTAAAAACTCCCTACACATTCTATTATTCTGCAGTCATGGTTTATTTTTTCAACTTCCTTCCTTTAGATTATATTCAACACATATTTTTAGTCCAAGACCAAAACAAAAACAAAATGCTTGATTTGGGGCCACAGAAACCCGCAACCTTCATCGAGCATTTGAAGAAAAATCCGTTATTATTCAGAGGAAATGTCTCACTCACTGGTTGCGGCTGCTCTGCAATGCAGCAACTGAAGCAAACCCAGAACTCAGTCATTCTGAGGCAGACGAAGAAGCCACAGCAGTTTCCTCTCTCAGCTTAAACGTCTCTCTTCCTGTTCGCCGCCGCCGCCGGAGTCACAAACACTCACCGGAAAACTGCTGACAGAAGAGCTGCTGGTTCCTCTGGGGCATAAAGAAAAAAAAAAAAACTAACTAAAGAAAGAAAAAAATGGGAGCAAACACACCTGTCAAAACAGAAAATAAACAAAACTGTATATTACTGGCATATAAAACATTATAGCTATAAAAGACGATTTTTTTACAACCTGTGTATTGTCACAATCACACCACAATTATACAATTTATCTTGAATTAAACCCTAAAAAACACAAACAACAGCAAAAACAAATAAAAAACATATGAACAATCTCAAGCTACAGGATCGTATTCACTGTGGATAAGCTGTGCGTTCCTACGTCTTACTTTTGATACAATGATTAGCACATTTTCCAGTTCTTTTAGTGAAGCATCCTTCAAACTAACTAGTGACAGTATGCTTCTCTCGCACGGATGCGATGATCTTTGGGGTTAAAGTAAAAAGAGAATAAGACCTAACAGTGGACAGTGATCACATCACTGTTATATGTGAAAAGACACCCGGAGAACAACGAGGACATGTTTGTCCTGTTAAACTCTGACAGGCTCAACCTGCAGGCTTCAGCCACCGCCGTCTGATTCAAATGTTAAATACTTCCAACCATCCAGAGAGAGAAATCCAGCCGGCCAAACATGTCGTTTCAGGTTGTTCTCCTTTCACACATGCCTGGACCTCATAAAACTGAGAAAACAATCATCCCAGCGAGAAATGTTTAAAGTTACAATGTGTTTAAGGTTTTGTTTTGGGATCCAGTTAAAATTTAGGATATTTATGGATAACAATTTTAGTTTAATAAATCCCTCACGACTCTACCAAGGCTTAAAATCGATCCGATCTCTCACAGTCAGACAGCTGAGCAGCAGTCAGTGAAGGGAGGATACAGGCAGTTCTGCCCGAACCGAGCCGACTGACACTGACGAGCCTGTGCGCTCAGCGGGACCGTCGGTCCCTTCAGCAGCGGATCTTATTGGAGACTCGTGTCCTTAAAGGATTGCATGTGATGGAGATCTGAACCTTATCGCTATTTACAAACAAACGAGCGTTACGCAACACGCGTCGCTGCGGCAAAAATACATGTAATTAATTAATTTAAAACATATATATATATTTTACAATTGATTTTAGTTAAAGTTAAGATTAGGTTTTTTTTCACTGGATCAATTTCTGGTTGAATTTATCTGACGTCCGTGGAGGCCCGTCAGCGCTAACGGCTGTTAGCTCACATGCTAACAGCCGTTAGCGCTAAAGTCTGTTAGCTCACATGCTAACCTGCCGTTAGCGTTAACGGCTGTTAGCTCACATGCTAACCTGCCGTTAGCGCTAACGGCTGTTAGCTCACATGCTAACCTGCCGTTAGCGTTAACGGCTGTTAGCTCACATGCTTACCTGCCGTTAGCGCTAACGGCTGTTAGCTCAAATGCTAACGTGCCGTTAGCGCTAATGCCTGTTAGCTCACATGCTAACCTGCCGTTAGCGCTAACGGCTGTTAGCTCACATGCTAACCTTGCTAGCTCCTGACAGCCACTAGCCCGCTTAGGTAACTCCGCTCATTTCCGACTGCCGAGACAAAAAATAAGGAACTAAGACTGGCTTTAAATTACACAACCGCCGTTAAAGCTCCTGCTGCTGAGATACCAGATGTCCTCGTTGCGTTTCATTTCACCTCTTAAACAGATAAACTCACCAGAAGGAGGCCGGTGTAACCGGAGGGAAAAAGACAAGCTCGGCTGTGGAAGGCTGAAGAATCTCCCCCTAAAAATAAAACCCGGAACTGGAGCGGCGTTTTACGTCAGACGACTTCCGCTTTCAAGCGTGACGTCTTCCGCCGGGACCCACGTTTTTCTCTCAGCGTTCCCTGCTAGGCAAGACGACTTTCCACCCTAACGATGAGACCTTTAACCGAGGAGGAGACAAAGGCGATGTTTGAGAAGCTGTCCAAGTAGTAAGTGAGCTCAAAAATAGCAATCGGCCCAGAAATGTTAGCATGCATGCTAGCATTAGTGTAACCCGTGTGTTCTCTCTCCTACACAGCATCGGAGAGAACATTAAGCTGCTGGTGGACCGACCGGACGGGACCTACTGCTTCAGGCTGCACCAGGAGAGAGTTTACTACATGAGGTCAACACGGGTCCATGTATCTGCTGCATCCCAGTCTCTGTACAGTGATCTGGCTCCACAAACACCAGCATGTGAAGCTGGGTTGATAAAACAGGACCTAAGAACTAGAGAGAATCAAAAAGAGTCAGGGGGGTCTGAAGCAAAGTTACTATATGTGAAAAACTTAACCCTCCATGTGGATCTGAAAGCATGTGGACGCTGACTCTGTGCAGCATCACACATACTAGGAGAGTCTCTGAGTCTGTTTAAGCTCATGTTCAGCCTCCTGTTAGTCCAGCATCTCTTTCAGACCTGGACTAACAGGGTCTGAAGCTGATTTTTTCTGCTCCATCACTTGAAAGTGACGGATGTGACTGAAATCTGGTTTTGAACTTGGATCAGAAGCCAATGACTCCGTTGGTCATTTGTTTCCTACTGTAAACTGTAGAATACATTCCACCGAAATGATTTGTTAGCAGCTACAATTAATTTTGGATTTGGTTTCTACATAGTGCCGGTTTCCTTTACGGGATTATCATACAAAACAAGCAGAACACAGAAATCTGTAAGAGTCTGTACTTTTTCAGATCACTGTGTAGTTATCTAATTTAGTTTTCTGTCTCTTCAAACCCCCAGTCGGTCGTGGCTGCTTGTACTGAGACAGCTTCTCTGGAGGTTTCTTCCTGTTAAAGGGGAGTCTTTCCTCTCCACTGTCGCCACATGCATGTTCAGTATGAGGAATTGCTGTAAAGTCAACAACAACACAAGCTATTGTTTCTGTCTGCTGATTCCAGAGGAGTGAATGCTGCAAGTCAATGGAAACCTTTTTAAATTGATTTGTTTATGATGCATCTTTGATTTTAATTGATTTTCTGTGAAGTGCCTTGAGACGACATCTGTTGTAAATTGCCGCTATATAAATAAACTGATGATTCTTATTTCTATGATCACATCGTAACGTATTCTTCATATACATGATGCAAAGTATCAAATCTGATATTTGCCATTTTGCTTCATGCGTATTAAAGTTTGTTTCTGATTTTAACGTCTTCATTCATCTTGAGATATTATATCTTTCTCGTCCTCCTTCCTCTTCTAAGCCGTTTGCGACGCTGCCTGTAGCATATCGAGACGCTAATGTTGAATTGTTTTCTCCGTCCGCAGTGAGAAAATTCTCAAACTGGCCACAAACTTTTCCAGGGACAAACTTGTTTCAGCGGGAACGTGCTTCGGGAAGTTCACGAAGACAAAGAAGTTCCGGCTGCACATCACAGCGCTGGATTTCCTGGCTCCTTATGCGAAGGTGAGTATTCTCTGCATGGCTGCATCACTCGGCATTGGCCCTCGTGATGGATGCCGTTTGACATGAAGCAAAAGCCAGACTGGCCGCAAGTTTCAACGGAATAATATGACTTCCTCTTAGGCGTGAACTCAGATCCCAGAGCGCCATGCTGGTCAGCTCATTATTTGATTCATATATGTTGCAGCACCTGCATATGTTTTGGCTAAATGATGCCGAGTTACTAATCAAAACGTCCCAATAAGTTAAACAATCAGATAAATCAGGATACAGAATTAAACCGAGCTCCAACATGTAGGAAGAACTTTAGCACACATAAAAATAAACAAATACATTTAGCTGTGCTTAAACTGGTATTATTACGGATGTCACTTCCTGACTCATTATTTAATTTCCCCTTTGGGGTAAATAATGTATTTTTGATTGGTTTTTGATTTACACACAACTAAATCAAAGAAATGAAATGGTTTTCAGCACCGTGGATACCAGCGGTGCATTCAAGGCCAATGCGTAAAACTGCAATGAGTTCAGCAACGATACATTTCTAATGTTAAATAGAAATAGATAACTATAAATTATAAACAGTGTGGCTTTCCTAACTAACATGTAGAAAGTTCTTATATTTACATTTTAAATGTATAGGTATAAAAATTAGTTATAGTCCAAGGCCACACTTATAGATTAGCGAAAAGTAAGTCTTTCGACCTCTTTATTTACGATACGATACCGATATTCCAGTCTTCAGTATCGCCTGATAGCAATATTTACCCGATGCAATATCAGCAAGATCATACGTACTTTTGTAGTGTGGAATGTTTAAATACTGCGGATTTAGTGACTTATGATAAATGAACCATTTCGGGTTACATAACATTTGAAGCTAAACATAAGAAGGTTCTACGTATTAGAAAGCCCACACTGTTTAAACTTAATGTATCACTTCTAGTTTTTCATTCTCAGTTGGAAATGTCCTGTTGTGCTGAACTCATCGCCGTTTTACAAATATCTCTTGAATGCACATGTGACAGTACACAGTTTTTTCTGCCTTTAATTTCTCCTTGGGTAGGAGGTGAGATTACGTTTATTTTTAATTCTTGTGTTTATAGTTGTTTAAGCACTAGAAGGGGAATTTTAATCACTTTATTATGTAGTTGAATTCATTCTGATGATCTTTATTTGTGGTTGAGCTGACGTTTTTTGTCCTTATTAAAGCTCTTTCTAATGCTGTTAATGGTCGTACATAACTCATAATCATTATAGGAAGATTTAAATGACTAATCCAAAACTAGTCTTATTATTCTTTGACTGTTCGTGTTGGAGGTCTTAGATGTAGGCTGATATCAGCTAAAAACGTTCTTTTAGATTAGATCGGACGCCTTTTCAACACAGAGGATATAAACCTGTGCTGCATAGACACACTCCAGTATGTTGGATCTGTTAGGAGGTCAGATTAGGCGAGCCACATACGATCAGTTATTTTAGTAAAATTTAACATTGACATGAATATTATATGTCTGTGTTTTTTCTTTGTGAGTTGAAGTTCCTGTGGAAGCAGGCGGGTTCAGTTCTGTCCCTCAGTGACGGGACAAAGGCGCCAAATCAGAACATTAATATCCTGTCGTTCTTCAGCTTAGAAAGTTGAAACCTTTGTTTCCACGTGCCATGCACACGTACACAGCAGTCTGAAACTGTCCTGTCCTCAGTTCAAGGTGTGGGTGAAACCTGGAGCAGAGCAATCCTTCCTGTATGGGAACCATGTGCTGAAGTCCGGCCTTGGTAGAATCACTGAAAACACGATGCAGTACCAAGGAGTTGTGGTTTACTCCATGGCTGACGTTCCTCTGGTGAGTTTCTGTCTCCCATTGTCTGGATTTAGAATATCTGAACAGCGACATCTTTTCCCCCCTGATTATTTACACAAACATTAAGCTATTGTCACCTACATTGTATGCACAGCCCTCTATACAAATACAACTCTGGTCACCCAGCCAGGTCTTAAGGAACATTTATTTTGAAGGTAAACAATTAAGTCTGAGTAGAAAGCCTGTTTGTTCTGTGGCAGCATTCTTTGAACAGATAAGGTTCAGCCTATTCCAGAAAGACCAGAAGAGTCAGCCATTCAGGATCAGTTCACCGTTGTTAATTATGTAACACAAGCAGTTCATCCAAATAAAGGGGAATACTTTGCTAATTTACTTACACATTTAGTTATTTTCTGTAGGAAGTTGTTTCCTATTTAACCAAGCAGTAAAGGACAGTCGTGTGTTTTTATTTTAGCGTACCCAATAACGCAAACTTTGGTTAATGACACAAATATAAGTCTTATGCAAGAGTTGAGTAACAGAACTGTATTAAAAAAGCTGACGGCAGTAACTCAAACTAACTGAGCTTTCTAAAATGAGAAAGAGGAAAACTGAAATAGTGACTGATCAGCTAAAAAATAAGAAGGGGGGTGTTAACGCACAAAAACCTAACAGAAGCAAATCTAGTCGTCTTCTTCCAATCAGCTGTTTGTTACATCTAGAGTTAATATGCTGAACATTTCAGACTTGGTTACCAGCTTGTAGGCCCAGTAACTTTATGTCATTTATTTATTTCTTGAATTAAGAGGGCTTGTTACTAAAGATATCTGGGAAACATTAACGCAAATATTCCAGAGTTGGCACAATAGCTGAAGTGCATCTGGTGCCCGAAGGCAGGCACCATAAACCATCACATTCACACGGACAACAGGACTGGTTTATCTTGAATGTCAGATCGTTCCCACAGTCTCTGAAAGACGTACGTGATGCTCGCTATGGACTATCAAAGGGAACCACATCATAAACGATAACACCTTTTATTTATGACTATCACATTTATAAATGTGAAAGCAGAGACAAACACTGGTGTTAGTTTGTCCCCTTCTAGCATTTAAGAAATGATACCGTCTCACATTTTAAAATATTGCTATAAATCAGTTAAAGTTTGATATGCTTATCGGTTAATTTTGTATTATGTTTAATGTATCAACTCTAGATGAAATGGGTGGGTGAGAAGCTTGAGCACGAAACATCAGATTTAAAGCTTTGGCTTGTCGATATAAAGTAAGATGTGCGTTAAATGAAGGTATCATTTTAGACTTTAATCTGCCGTTACTAATAAATGGTAGTGAAATTGAGAAATGACCCTTTGTTTCTATGTGTTGGGAACGCCTGTTCTCAGTTCAGAGTGTTTCTGCTCTAGAACAGCTCAGAGCCACTAAAATCTGCCTTCTCAGTTCGCAGTGGGTCAAACCAAAGCGTCCCTGAAATGTGGGTCAGCGCGTTGATCTTAGTTTGATTTATCGGCAGGGATTCGGAGTTGCAGCCAAGTCCACGCAGGAGTGTCGGAGAGTGGACCCGATGTCCATCGTTGTGTTCCACCAGACGGACGTCGGAGAGTTCATCAGGAACGAGGACGCGCTGACATAAAGGAGCAACATTTAAAGCTCCGCATCCAGAAACGGCCAGTGTTGGCAGCTACTCCTGTGATTGAAAACCACATGCAGATGGCGGGATCCCAAACATCTGGACCATCTCCTCATACGGTCCCAGACCAGTAATATGCATTTCTATCAGCTTATTTTTATATTTCAAACCGTTTTAATTTGTCAGATCGGTTTATTTTTCTCTGATGTTCCTTCTTTAATAAACCAGTTATTTAAATCTTGAGGTTTTAATGCTTTTTTTTTGTCCATATGTAGGAGACAGTCGAGTCATGATGAACCAGTGAACTCATATCTATACCAGCCACAGGTTTAATGCAGGAGTAATAAAAACATGGTTTTATGTTTTAGCCAAACAAACATGTTTTAAAACAAAGCTGGAATGTCTTTTTGAACAGTCTTGTGTGTTTTTTGGGGTTCCAGAGACATCTGAACATTGAAAAAGGAACATCTGGTTTAATTAACAAAGTAGTTTGTTTTTTTTGGGATCGAACAGCTTTAAGTAAACAAAGGCTTTAAAAAAACAAAAACCAACAAACTTAAACCAAATTTAGCTTCTTCATTGTCCTCCATCGGTCTTTGAGGTTCACGTTGGTTCGCTCTTTAAATTTACAATAAGACCGTATCTTGCTCCAGTTCCCCTCTCCAAACCTCTTGACTCCTTCCTTTAACATCTGCGTCTCGCTCTCGGTCCACCTCTGCAACCATTCAAACGTTAAGATGAAATAAAAATAAATAAAAAGCAGATAGGAGTGAAGATAAAACATTATTTCCAAGAAGTAATGTTTTCCTAAGATGACGGCTTATCCGACATTCACAGGTTAGCTGTGTATTATTTTACTAATGGCTTTTGAACAATTGTTCCTGAGTGCCAGCGGCTCCAATCGGGACCACGAACAGGGAAAAATTAAGTAATTAAAGTAGTTAAATGATTTCTTGACTAAACCGAGCTTGCAGTAACAAAATGTCTGCGTGTGACTAGAAGTTAATCACAAGGAGATGACGCTGTCCGCATACAGCCGATGTCACACTTACCCGTTTCCTTTGTCCGGAGTTGGAGACGCTGCTTTCGTTTGATCCTTTAGTAAAAACAAATGAGGGAAACATTGTGAGCGTGTCAGATTAATAACGATCAGATCCTAATTGTTGAGGAAGCCTTACCTCTTTTGCTAATGGAGGGGAAATAGGAGTCTTCCTCGATCCACTTCTCCTTATGCTCCGTAGCGCTTTGTAATTTTTCTTTCCTGTAAACATGATCAGGTTTCATTTAAAAGCGTTTTTCTCTTAAACCCTCTCCTCTTGTATTAATACAAATAAATTGTAACTACGGTGACGTGACACTTCCAGGCGAAGACGTATTCTGTACTAGAGCCTGACCGATATATTGGCGTCTGGTCCATTAATCGGCATCGGCCAAAATGGCCGATATGTATGAATTTTTTGCCACTGCGCGGTGATTCTGCTCTCTCACTTCCTGAGCACTAACTCTCGGTTTTACTGGAGCTCTTAAATTCAGAAGTTAGTGTTTTCATTAAATAATCCAACGGATCCATTTAGTTGTTATCTTGTTTGGAGGTTTTAACAGCTCCAACATCGCTGCTTAAATCTAGTTAAGCCCCCTTGTGTTGAGTGGGAGATGGAACTTTTCAATAGGTTGACAAATTTATATTTCTAATATGTTTTTGTGAGCAAGTCTTTTAAAACACCTTAAGCTGAATGCAGCCACTTGTTTTCATTCTGAAATAGTCGTCTATAGTATTGATATCTAATTACATAAATGTATTTATATGCATTTCACAGGTTTTCCTTTCCATTTTTTAACCATTGTGTTAACAGTTTGCCCTTTTTTTATTATTTGTGTTTATATTCTTATGTTGATATTGTTCGAAATAAAGTTGCTATAGTGTTACTTTGTTTTTGTTTTCTTCATCTCAAATTCTCATATTAATCTAAATCTAATTTAAGAATAATTGTTGGAAAGAACATTACGGCCAATATATATTGGATATCGGTCATTATCGGACATCGGCAAATATATTGCATATTGGTCGGGCTCTATTTTGTACATTAACTAACAGCAGCCGATTGATTATCTGTTCCAGGTTTGCTACGTTCTCTGTACTAACCAGACACTTCTGTGCTCGGTCTTTATTTGAGCATGTTTGTGGGGCGTGGAGCTCTTCTGCGGCGGACAGGAGGACACACCGGGCGAGCTGTCCACCGACGAGTCTGTTAGACACGCGTCTGCTCCACTTCTCGACTTACTGAGGAACCACAAAACAAAACGACTCGCCACACAGATCCGACTCAACCGAGGTTTTACAAGTACTGAAGAGATTTGGCACTCACCACTCTGAAGACGCTTCGGTGTGCGGTGTGTGCGCCGTCTTCGGTGGCGTTTTGGAGAGGTTCAAGCGATCCTGTTGCTCAAGATCTGCTGATGCTCTGGATGTATTGGAGTTTATAGTATGAAAGTGAATCAGTGTTTATTTTTTAAAGAAGCCGTCGGTTTTGACAGAGCACGACTGAAAATGTTATCCAACTGCATCCAGAATAATGCAAACGTCTGTAGGAAGCAAGGTTCCACATGACTGCGCCCTCGGTGTTCCTTAAGCTATCTCAGCGTGAGGAGAGTCCACATTTAGACTCACCCGCTGAATGATTGATTGGAGTCATCATGAATAAGAGCAGCCAGCTTGTTGTTGCCATCATGAAGGGAGTCGTCCTCGCTGTCTGAAGAACCTTCAGCTAAACTAATTGAAGCTCTGCAAAACAAAGTTTTTTTTGTGTGTTTTTAAGTCACCCACTTCAAACAGAGGATAGAAGGTTTTTTATGGAAAAGTTAAAGTTTCACGTAACAACAGAATGATTTACTGGAGGTAAACTAACCTGCTCCCGGTTGTGCAGCTTCTCCTTGGGAGCGTTCTTGTGGCAATAGGAACGTCCTTTTCTGTTAGCGGGCACGACGCGCCGTACAGCTGTCTCTTTGAGGGAGACGGCGTCTGTGGAGGCTCCTCGGTCTTGGTCTTCGTTTCCAGCTCCTCTGGCGCCGTCGTGAACTGTGAGCTCGGCTGGCTGTCGGGTTCCACCACGAACCGTGCTACGGTGTAGAGCGTCTTTGAGAGCGACCCCGCCGGAGCCTGGCGCTCTGCGGGGGTCTGCGGCGGCTGGTCTGCTGGGGAAGCTTCCATAGGGCTGCATGAGTGTCTCTGGAACAGTGCTTCTTCCTCTGAGCTCTGGGTAGCGCCCCTCATAGGACCAGCGGAGTCATGCGGGCAAAGGCACAGCGTCTCTTTGCCTTCTTCCTCCAACTCCTCCTCCAGCTCAGAAAATGTTTTTTCTTCCATAGAGTCAGTCAGGGCTTTGAAGGCTGCCTCAAGTCTGCTCTTCTGGATGAACATGTACTTCCTAAAATATGTGACAGAGCATAGACTTTGAATACTGAAACGGTAAAAACCAGCAGACGGTTTACAAAAGGACAGAAACATTTACCTCTCAGGATAAGGAAATTAAAGATCAATTAAGATTTATGATCTTTGATACTTGTGTTTGTTGTTATTAGGGCTGTATCTAACAAATAACTTCATGATCGATTAATCTCTCGATTATTGTTACGATTATTCGCTTTATCATTTATTTAGTATATAGCACAACTTATTGATTGTTCAGTCTTAAAAAAAACTCTCAGACCTTAATGTGCTGTACTTCCACATTAATTACTTTTTTTCTTTCTTTTTAAAAAATTATTATCAGGATACATTAACGATATTTAGCGCGTTTATTTTCTTATTAGCTATCGGTTATTTTACCGCACTCACTCTTTCTCTCCTGCTTCATCTCGTTTTGACATGTTTTCATCTCAGATTTTCATCTAAAGATTTTTGTATACGCTCCGCCATCTTGCACAGTGCAAATGTGGTTATGTCGCCCAAGCCTGCGCTAGCAAAACAAGGCTAACGATTGGCTGATTTCTTCTTCCACTGCTCCACAGGTAGATCACAGCGTTAGGTAGCTCATTACTGACACACACTGATCACAGATATTACAAATTGTGTTTAAAATTGACGGCTCACGGTAAAATCAATCAATGAATCAAAATCAAAAATGTTGTATTTATCCCAAAGGGAAATTCAACGTGATTATAAAGCAACTAATCGATGACTAAATGAATTGTCAACTACTTTAATCATTTATCGTTTCTCTGTCCACTTTCTCTTCTTTACAGGTTCTCTCTATTTGAACAAGATACAAAAAAACCCACAAAAAAACCAAGGTAGGGATCTGATTTTTCAGACCGTGGTCTTGATTTACAGTTATTTGAACCGTTTAATAGATGGTAGGACCGCAAGATATCGTACATCAATTTTTGCCACCGTAAGTCCGAGCAGATCGTTATTAGAGACCGGAAATAACTTCTCTAGACATACGAATAAGGCCGGATTTTATCCGTGGCCTTTTAGTTAAAAAGACCTTTAAAGACTGTAGAAACTGTAACAATATAAACACACAGGTAGACTTAATAAATTAAACGTAACGCTGACAGAGAGCATCCATACCGTGATCTGATTCTCATGGCGTTTGCTTGACAGCTGGAGGAGCAACTGGGTTGAACCTGCTCATCAATCCTAGCTGCTCCATCGTGTTCCTCCCCTACTCTCTTCTCCATGAGGCTCAGTGCCGCCTGTTCCAACACACACATCCACGTTATGTTAACATCCGAAAACCTAAAAAGCAAAAAGAGATCTCTTGAGCGCAACATCACCTTGTGAAGAAATGGGACGGTGAAAGGGCAGAGCCTCTGGCAAAAACCCAGGATGTCCATTTTAAACTGTAGAAAGTTGATCTCGATGACGTCGTCGTCCATGTTACACTTCTGACAGATGAGACTCATGAACGCGGCCCTCTAGGGAGAAGCGCATGTTGAAGCGAAAAAGAGGAAATGAAAATGGCTTAAATTTGACTTTCAAACAGCAAAAAACATGGAGAAGAGTCTTAGTTGTTAGCATCGGCCCGGTCTGTGGGTCATGTTACTAGACCCTGGTATTAATCTTCAGCCTTGTGCGTTTATTTAAACAAATTTAGGGAATCTTATGGTCGACACAGGCTTAATCCCCTAAAAGGAAACTGTAGACATTTCTTGATTACGCTGGTGAAAGCTTAAAAATTGGAGATGTAACAGGAGAGCTGTGGGTCACAGGAGAGATGGGTGTAAATTTGGCCAGGGCCAAGTAACGAGGAAGCTGATCCTAGACAAGAATGCATTCAGTTCATTTGTTCTGTCCAGCCCTCCAGCTATCGGATCCTTGCATGAAACCTGTGATTTTCCTCATCCCAGACCAGACATCTTGGATATCTTTATTCTCTCCAGCTTCTTCCTCTACTTCTCTTTGCTTTCTCTGATCTCGTCTTCGAGCTTCTTCTTCTGCTGCTGCCACCAGAACCATCTTATCATTAATGCTGCTGAATCTAAGGAGCTGGTGGAGAACACAGAGCCACCGCACTGACTCAGGAGAGTACCCGAGTGTTCATCACAACAATAAACCCAACTGGACTCACAACACTCATTGTCAACGCTCCTTACAGGAAGGGTCAGAGCTGGTTCTACCTGCTGAGGAGGCCGAGGACTTTTGGGGGGCAGGACACGCTCCTGAAGATCTTCTTGGACTCTGTTGTGACCTCAGCCGTCTTCTACGGTGTTGTTTGCTAGAGCAGCGGCTTATCCAGAGCAGGGAGGAAGCGGCTGGATAAGCTCATCAGGAAGGCCGGCTCCATGCTAGCATGCACCCGGGACATAATGTAGGTGATGGAGAGAAGGACCGTCTAAAATAACATCTACCAGCCCATGCATAAAGATGTTGCTGAAGTGTAGAGCTTCCTCAGGTACAGATTGCTGCATCCTAAAGACACAAAGGAGCGTTATCACAGATCCTTCCTCCCAGCAGACCTCAGAACCATCACTGCTCCCAGGAAACCAAGCAAGTGTTTCCATCCCTGCTGTTTGTCTATGCATCAAAAAGGCGCAGTGTTCAAGACTGATGTTCTATAATAAAATCCAAAGTCTTGTTTTCTCTGGTAGAAGCAGCTGACCATGTGTTGAAACGTCGGACAGGCAACAGACTGTGAGGCATGATTAAAAAATCCCCAGATATTGCCACAACTGCCGAACTGGTGCCGTCACACGTGATCTCGTCAGCAGCTGAAGGTGATATGTAAGCAGTTGCCAAAACAACACTGATGAGCTCTAAGGGCTGAACACATGGATTGAAACTCTCAAGTAAGAGTTCAACATCTGGGCTGCAGAGACGACACGTCACAGTAGCGCGTCCTGGGTGACACCACCTGTGGTTTACAAGCACTGCTGCTTTTTCTTTCCTTTGGCTGGGATATGATCCTGCACCCATGTCTTAGTAAAGCACATAATACTGCATTCATGATACTTCCTGGGATCTACAATTAATTATGATGGATGGCACAGATGGTTTTCATTTCCTTCTTGTCTTGCTCTTCTCTTTGCTCCTGCTCGGAATCAACGACGCCTCCTTCTCAACTCGTCTGAGGTTTCTGGTTTCAATTGAGGCATCATTTCCGCTTCTGCAATAATAATCAGCTGCTCTCTCTTGTAGACCACATTGTTGCTTTGGTCATGCAGCATAACAAGCTTCCAAAAGTAAAAAAAAAAAAAAGATCTGCAAAAATCCTTACAGCAGCAACAGCATCCAGAAGCAACAAAGAATAACCGTCCCAAAAATATAATTTTGAGCCAGAAATGTAAGATTTGACAGTTTTTTTTAACAGCCTGTGACAACTTAGTGTTTTTCTCAATCCTAGAATAAAAATCAGTAACTATGGTAACTTTCATTTGTATTAATGTTTCCAACACAGGTTTCTCTTGCAGACAACAAAGCTTGGTTAGGAGGACTTACCTTGCTGTTCTCCGGTTTGGGGAAGTACAGATAGAGGGCCTCTTTCGCTTTATCGAAAACTTTATTCCGTATGAAAAGCCGCAGGATCTACAGGTGGCAAAAGTGACTTGTTAGATCTAAATTGCCTGTTTTCTGGATACAGTCTTTTTTTTTCTCTCCATGCTTTTAATCCAGAAAACAGCCACAGCGCATTTTTTCCACTCAGCAATATCTCTTAATATTCACGTCACATGTTTTTACAGTGCCGATTGTCGCTTGTTGTCAGGCTCACATATCTCCTTCTTTAAAAATCTGACTATGGGGCTTTGATGCCTTTATGGTATAAGTTACAAAAACTGCAGAAGTACAAAAATGTAAGCGTGTGGTAAAAATAAAAACACACTTACCATCTCTTTAATTAAGTTGGACGCGTACTCCAAGTCTTCTCGGGGGATTTCAAAATTGGTCCCCATGTCTTCTAGCAAGGTCAGGGCCGACTCCAGTGGGGTTTTGGACTGATCAAACAAGACATCTGTGGAGAACATTAATAGCAGCACTGAACTTTGCGTAATCATTTATATTTCTGCACTTAAAAACATTTTATCAGTGCGTGGGATCGACCAACATAGACAAAGCTTGGCTCTTCGCATTTAACGTAACTACAACTATTACTAACAGGGGAAAAATTAACTTACCGAGTGTTTCTCCTTCACTTATGCGAGACAGGAACTGCAATATCCTGACCTTCAAGGCAATGTCATCAACACTTTCTATTGGGCGTTGAAGGACGTCTAAGGAGAAAAAACAAACAAACAAAACAAAAACTCAGTTATCCACACGTATGATGCGTTTCTTTACCATTTAGGATTTTTCTTATTATCGTAAGGTTCATAAAATACAAACAGCAAAAACTTAGTTATATTCTACATTCAATTTATATCTCACGACCCTTTAGGTTTATGATGCTAATAAACAATATTCATCTGCAACATCTCATGGTTGATTTTTTTATTTTTTTTTGGCTTCATCCGCTTTCTAATCTGTCCTATTTGAAAATTGGGGCTCTAAACCAACTTGTGGTATATCAGAACCAAATTCAATGCTAAGTTTATGTGCATAAACAGGTAATTTGACTTCACAAGATACAGAAACATGTGTGACGGATAGTATGAATGTATATATGTGTGTTTATACATGTATGCAAGTATATATTTAGGTATAAGTATGTGTATTTGGTGAGTTGATGGGAAAAAATGGAATTTCTGAAATAGAGAATTGATTATACAAGTTACGTTTATGCATACATGCAGATTTACATAGGCCTGTATGTTTACAGAGATATCCGTGACCAAAACGCCATTTAAAGTGAATTGTTTTATTCTGCTAGTTGACATTGGGCTAAACTTTTCTATCATCAAATTATTCGTTGTAGTTAGAAACGTTAAAACTCTGAAATGCACATGCGTGTTTCTTTTTTCTAAAATTAAAATATAAGCTGCTCCTAAAAAATAACAGATAGTGTTGGTGTCCTTCGTCTCTCTGAGATCTAACAAGAACAGACAGTAACTATTGAAAGTTTATTGAAATACACTCTCTGTGTTGAGTGGGGTGTTCTCACACTGCAGCAGATGCATGATCAAACTAAATAAGCCACTTTTAAATTATTATTATCCCATCTCCCTTTTCTAAGGATTAAATAAAGATAAGTCTAAAAGTAACTAAATGCTCATTTTGTTTACATAGTTAGTGTGATTAGTAATTTAGAAACTCTTTAGGTTGAAGTGTTTCTGGGATATTTATATCTATAAAAACTCAGGCTTTTAGTGTGATGAACAAGATAATACTAAAATTAAACTTTATCTTTTTATCACCACACTATGAAATATGATACACTGGATTCTTGCTCTAGTAGGACATTAAAAAACAATAAAAAACTGAAATCTGCAACAGCAGTTCAGATAAAGTCAAACTGAAACATTTCCCATGAACTTCCAGGTAATCTGCTGCTGATCAGGAACTTTCTGAGCCCAGAATACAAACCAAGAGGGTTAACGTGACAATGTGAAACTCTGGCGTCCCCTTGTTTCACTTGGTTGATGCCTGAGTTAGCACAGGCGGCCAAGAGCGGCTAGCCAACTTTAAGCTAGCTCAGAGAACCGGGGACCCACCGTCCAGTAACTCTCTGATGGCGCAGAAGTGCTTAGTCTGCTGGGTTCTGTAAAACTCCACCGCCAGAGAGAAGTAATAATCAACCAGCCAGCGGGTAACGACCTTCTCCACTTCGACTTGGTCGCTGTTTACGGTTTCCGTCGCTGCCATGTTCGCGCCTCGATCCTCTTCCTCCTCGGTTTTAAACTGGCGTGGTAAAAAAGAAAAGAAAAGAAAGTGCTCTCAGGCGCTACAGCGCCCCCATTTCCTCCCCGGCCAGAAGGAGAACTGCGGCTGATAACAAATCACTGTTCTTCTTCGTGGATTTTATTGGCGGTTGGCAAGCAGCTTTTGTTGCGCATTAGCGCCGCCTACTGGAGTGGAGTGTGGGTCAAATTGACTCTGCTTATAGCTTTTTTGTTTTGTATGAGTATTTTCCTAAATTATATCTTCGCATCTCTTGCTTTTTTCCTCCTCCTTCCTTGTACCTTCATAGATAAAGAAAATAGATTAAGAAAACAACATAAAAATAAACCCAAAGTCCAAATTCATATCATGACTACTTTTGCTTCCTTTATCTTTCTGTAACAAGTGAATTATGTTAAGTGTTTCTGTGTTTCTTTTAAAGTCCTCCATCATATATTTTCTCTACAGCTCATATCCCTTACTTGTTAAAATGATATGTTCTATTGTTTCTGCTACTAAATTCCAGTCTTGTGCTTCTTTATCTTAAATAGTGAGATGTTAAATCCAGTGTGTCCCAATCTCACTCTTGTTATTAATCTTTCTTCATTTCTATTTCTCCTCGTTGCTCTCATTTCTCCCGCTGTCCTTTGAATATAATAAAACCATCTTCCTTTGTTTTCTTCATTCCATTCCTCCTGCCACCTTTCCTTTGGTTTTTGTTTGATACTGTTTGCTTCAGATTTATTGTCGTTATTGTAAAGTTGATTTGTCCGGTAGTTGCTCTTTTGGCTGCCCTGACTGCTGCTTCATTTCCCTCCACCCCGATGTATGCTGGTACCCATATGAATCTGATTTCTAACCCCATCATCTTTATTCTAAATAATCTTTATTGTATCTCTAATAATATGTCTGGCCTGCTTCCTGAATGACTATTCTGTAAACTTATGAGTGCTGAGCTTGAATCTGAACAGACTATTGATTTCAATGCTTTTATTTATTCTACCCACTGCACTGCCAATACTAATGCTAACATTTCACCAGTGTATACTGATAATCCATCTTTTAGTTTGTTATATATTAAACTCTAGTAAGATTATTGCTATTCCTATTTTTCCTGTCTGATCTTTTGATGCATCTGTATAAATCTGAACATAATTATAATTGTTATCTATGTATTCCTGAACTTTTTATGAATTAAATTGACATTTTTTATCATTTTTCTTTTTCATGAGTGTTAAATCTACATTTGCGTTTGGTAATATCCACGGTGGTATTGTTGGAAATGGTACTATTGGACTTAGTTATATTGTTTACTTCAAATTCTTCTACTTTTTTTTCCAATCACCCACCCAAAACTTCTCTTCTTCCCAACTTGGTTCTAAAATGGTTAATGTTGGATGATCTGGTTTCCTTCCCTGTAAATTTATCCAGTAATTTATTGCTAGTTGTGTTCTTCTCATTTCTACTTTTAAGTGCTGCTATTGGTGTGGTTCTAATTGCTCCAGCACATATTCGACGTGCTTGATGTTCAATATTATCCGGTTTCCAGTCACTGTTCACAACATGGGCGTTATTTTATTGTAGTATGTCTATAGTTGTTAGCATTCAAACCAGAGGCGGAGTATGAACTGTTAAGTACCAGGGCTGGCAAAAAAAAGGAAAATAAAACATAATTTTATTTAGGATTTTCACTTACGGTGCCTTAGAAAGTAAAGCTAAACAGAACAAAATTGAGTGTGATTACAGGTAAGAGTGCCATCTTTGCGAGACCTTCTGTGATTGGCTAACTTGAATGATGTCTGATGTTTTGCTATGTATACAGTTAATCTAACATTTATGTTAGAAATATATCATCTGGGTAGACTGAACAAACAAATTAGTGTTAATTGTTATGTTATTTTAACAGGATTCCTTCTTCTAGCTGTTTTGTTTTGTCTCGCATACCCTTCGATTTTCTACTTTTGACATTAATACTTTTAACTACTTCCTCACGCTTAAGATTAAATGTCACTTATTTAGGGTTCACAATGTTTATAAAATTTTATATGCTTCTTTTAATGATTTACAAGTTCAACAAATTATTCAAATAATCAAAATAAAATTGTTCAAGCCATCCAGAAGGACTCCAAGAGGAGGTTTTGGTTGTACCCCAGTCAGATCAGATCTTGGGGAAAGTGACTTGAAGACATCCGCATGGTTAGACAACTTCCCACTGACACAGTTCCTCATCTTTGTCTTTGGTGTTTAAGCTTTAGCTGATAAGCTTTGCCTTTTCTGGCCCCACAGTCTTGGGAGCTTTGAGGTTTGACCCCTATCACAAAGCAATCTTTTCAGCCCAACTGCGATCAAGATTCAGTTTATTTACACCAGATGTAGTCTCAAGGCTCTTTAGAAAAAAATCATTCAGTTACAATCGTAAATAAATGATAAACTGAGATTGCATTGCGTCACTGACTTTACAGCAATCCCTCATACTGAGCATGGAAGAAACTCGAGGAAACCTCCAGCAGAACCTGTTTCAGTATGAACGGACTTGTTCCAGAAGCAACCGGGGGTTTGTAGAGACAGAAGACGCAAATAGATACAGGAGAGGAGCCTGATGATTAAAACATCTGCCTCCCATTCCACTTTTAGAGATTGTAGGAACCACCAGTAAACCTGCAGTCTGAGAGCTCAGTGCTATTTTAGGAACCTTTGGAGTTATCAGATCTCTGATGTATGATGGAGCTTGATTATTGAGGGCTTTATACCCTACTCACAAAACGTTAGGGACATTTGGCTGTCGGGTTGAATTTCAGGATGAGCCCAAAGTGCATTCAAACCTTAACAGGTGAACTTAATGTGACCCTCTCTAAACTTTTGGATGCACCTGTCCAACTATTAAATGTTTCAGTACTTTTTGCAGATGTTGCTCTTCTCTAACCAGGAGCTTAACGGCAAAAGTCACAACAGGTGTTTGATCCTCGAATCGACCAATAAATGTCCTGGTTCAATTACAGCTGGTGTTTAAACAGTCGTCCTCATCAGGCTGTTCACATGGAGACATCATGAGACCAAGACAACACCTAACAATGGATCTACAGTACCTAGCCATTGCAATGCTTCAAACAGGACGTTCTCAGACGGACGTGGACACTGAGCTCAGAGTGTCACAGAGTGTCATCAGCAGGTTAACAGAGATACCGAGAGACTGGAAGAGATAGAGAAAAGCGTAGAAGTGGAAATCCTTTGGCCACATCCCATGCTGATGACCGCTACATTGTGAACAACGTCCTGAGAAACCGGATGATGAATGCCACTCAACTCCAGGCACGTTTAAGGGAGGTGAGAGGCACCAAAGTGTCACGTCAGATCATTTGAAACCGTTTACATCAGCGCGGTCCCCATGCTAGACGACCTGCAAGGGTACCCGACCACACCAGCAGGTACAGGCGTCATCGTCTTGCATGGGCCAGGGAGCATTTATGCTGGACGAGGGACCAGGGGGCCTCAGTGCTGTTCTCTGATGAAAGTCGATTCACGTTGAGCAGAAATGATGGCCGCCAACGATGTTGGAGACATCAAGGAGAGCGCTATGCATCAGCCACTGCACTTTCTCCAGACCTGAATCCCATTGAAAACCTGTGGGATCAACTGAGTCGTCGTGTAGAGGTTATAAACTCTGCCCCCCCAAACCTCAATGACCTGAGGGCTGCCCTGCCAGAAGAGTGGGATGCTCTGCCTCAGCAGACAATAAGTCGACTTGTGAACAGCATGAGACGTCGTTGTCAAGCTGTAATTGATGCTCAGGGGCCAATGACGAGTTATTGAGACATTGACATTTTTTGTTGTGGTGTACAAACCATTGTTGTTAACTTTTGATTCAACAAATTGACTGAGATGAGGAAATCACCAGTGCATCCTTCTACTTAAATGTCCTACTTTCGTGATATGATGTCACTGTAGCGGGAACTTTTGACATTTTCCACTAATTGCACCCGAGAGCCAAATATCCCCAACTTTTTGTGAGTAGTGTATGTCAGAAGGAGAATCTTAAAATCTATTTTAAGTTTGACAGGGAGCCAATGAAGTGAAGCTTAAATAGGGGATACGGTCCCTCATTTTAAGTCTTATTAGAACTCTTGCTTTAAAGTGCATTTTGTGAACATCCTGCCTATAAAGAGTTACAGTAGTCCATTTTTAAAGTAACCAATGCGTGGAGTAGTTTTTCAGCATCAGTCCTAGAGAGAATATTTCTAATTTTGGCTATATTGTGAAGGTGAAAGAAGAAAATTCAAGGTTGTTCGCTTTGTTAACAGAGGCCAATATGATGCCTTCCAGTTTAAGGGATTGAATAAGTAGTTTATCTTTAAGAGGTTCTGTTCCAAGGATGACAACTTTTGTCTTTTCAGAGTTCAAAAGCAAAAAGTTTAGAGTCATCCAGTTTTTAGAACCATAACATTTTGAAGACACGACGACTGCTCATGTACCCCATGTGTTGCGAATGACAATAAATCATTGCATTTCTTAATTCTCAGACTTTTAATTTAACATTATGAATACTATTGTATTTTGCTTGCCTCTGCAATATAAAACAGGCTACTCAGTTATTCAGAGTGTCAATACTTTAATGCTTTAAATTCCTTTAATTTTATCATATAAAGAAACCAATTATGAAGCATTGTTTCTCCCTATATGCAATACAGGAAAGACTTTGCATTGTGGAAGAGTGTACTGCATTGCATTTTTACTTTCTCAGCTGTTGTTTTAGTATATACATCATTTTCATAACTTAAGGCAACAAACTTACTTGTTTGTCCTATAGAACACCTTTATGTACCTGAAAAATACATAATCTCCGCGTACGGCTTATGCAGACTTTTGCTCGGTTTTATATTTCCATCCAATAACAATTGTTCAACATCTAAAGTTCACACTCTAGACCTTGAAGAATTTTTCCCTAATAAATGTATTTACCATCCTACACATATTTTAGCACAAAAAGATATGCTTTTGCCAACCTTGCTTTTATCGTACCTTGTTAGAACTCATGTGTGTGACACTTTACCATAAAAGTGTTTTTTTTTCCATGTTATTGACCCACAACTTTTAGCATATTAGCTAAAAAAAACCTACTCTATAGGCTTTGAGTTCTTACTCTTTAATTATTGCTCATATTTTCTTAAAGAGACAAACTCAGAGCCTAACTATGTAGGCAGTATTCTGCATCCGTTTTCTTCTATTCAACTTGTTTTTTTTTACATTGGTTTTCACCTATTTCAACCAACCAGGTGACATTTGCAGACTATTTTTTGTTGTTGCATTTTTCTGCTTGATTATTATATTTTAGCAAGTTTTTTTCCTGCAAAAACAATTTGAAGATTCAGCTTGCAGCATTCTCACGTGAAATCCAACGACTGTAGTCGTTATTGTTGGTAAATTGCTTTGATTTTGTCACCGTGTGATTTCCCAACCAAACCAGTTTACCTGCTCATAGAAATGTCTCCAAAGACATCAGAATAGCATGACAGTACACACATACAGTATTGTTGGCAAACTGAGATTTTTATGCAGCTTTAAAAAGTCAGTGTGTTAAATAGCCACCTAAGAAAAAAACTGTCGTTTCAGAGCCAATTTATAAATTCTTTCAAGTTTATTATGGAAAGAAATTTGTTAAGGATGACAAAAATGTACATATTTGAAATAAAAACATTCTGTTTATATATTGTAAGTATTTATTGTTACACTTTTTTTCTTCTTCTATAAAGCCAAAGGATTGTTCTTCTTGTAGAAACATTTGCTTAAAGAGAGTTTATGATGGTTTATGGTGGATTTTAATTATAAATATGTATTTAAACATCCATTCTGTTACTGTACATCACAAAAAGCCTCGTCGTTCACAAGTTTGTTGAAATCGTAACCTGCAGCCTCCGTTGGAAAAGGAGCTTTGAGTGTCGTACAGGTGTGCGCCGTTTCCAAACACTATGTCATCACAGTCACACACAAAGATCAATTCATACCTCCTGAAAAAAATGCATGAAGATGAATAACTTTTTCATCTTTTAATGCCAACCTCTGAATAAGCATCGCTACCCCTGACTCTATTCTATCTTTAAGTTAAATACAGTTTTGAATCAGGATTTCCTGATGCACCGTTTGGCCGTTGCTTGATTAGCATCCTATGAATAATACAGCATATAATTCCTGATTTTAGTCACATCTTCAACAACATGTCCCTCAGTGATAATTGTGAGATAAGTTTTTTACATGCCAGTTCTGGATATGAAAAAGATGACCAAAATCTCTCTGCAATGACGCAGATTTATTTATTTGTTTTAGATAAATAAATGGCAAGAAATGATGAAAACCAGCATTAGGAAAGTCTCCTGATAGAACTGTGGGTTCAGTGCTCTGTTCCCTAGTCCTGAAGTCGCTAGGTTATACATTCTTATGACCAAACAAACAAAAATAAGATTTAAAAAAAGAAATCACCACATCCTAAAGAGGTTTTAAGAACAATATGTAAACAGCTGAGGTTTTCCCTCTCCTGACCACCACAGATGAGAACAAACAGCAGAATGTCCCTTAACTAATGTTTAAAAAGTTTCATTTGACAACAATTGAGCACTATTAGACAATACTTAAACGTAGATTCAGAAAGCATCCGTATCGAGTGCTTATTTGCGTTTCACTGGGGAGGGGGGGATCCAAAGCTGGGCATCTTATCCAAGAGATCCTCTCAACAGCTGAAGTGCTCTGCTACACTCCTGCCCTGCTGATTGACATTTTAGGGGTTAAACATGTAGTTAAAAGCATGTGTGGAGCTCCCTGAAACATGGCCTCGTCCCAGACTTAGCTCCGCCTCAAACAGCTTGTGAGGAGGTTTTTCATCGTTTGAAGAATCACGTTCTTGTGTTTAAACCTTCAATTCACAGAATAAAGAAAAAAAAAACTATTCATAATTTGACACATTCAATCCAGGGTCTAAATCATTTTGTAATAAAAAAAAACAAAAAAACAACAAAAAAAAGACAGGGAGGCGTCTCAGCGGTCTGACTGGTTTCAGATGTTAAGTAGCATGTAGGCATGGAAATGTAAACCTACAGACAGGAAATGACTTCCTCATTCAAGTGAGGACTCAGATATCAGTAGGCATGTCCAGTCAGTCTTCATAGTTGGCTGTAGAGGAGTGGTCCTGGTGGTAAGGCTTCAGAGATCACTTAAGTACACAAACAAAGCACTCAGAAAAAAGTTACAAGATAATGAGGATGACTAGACGACAAAAGCCATTTGGTCCTCTTGACTAAGGGAAAGCCTCTTGCTTACCACGGCCTGTTTCCTGTCCGACTGATTGGTCTGTAGTTCATGCATGTTGGAGCACGCGGTTCAATCACTGATGTTCTTTGTGCTCCACAGACAGGCTGTAGTGCGTCTCCTATGTCTGAGCATGTCTCCCCTTGAGATCCTTCTGCTTTGTTCCAGAGGCAATAAATGATGCTGTTCGCATCCCTCACAACCAAGACGCGCCGTTTACATCCCATGTGGCAACGGATATAAAATCTCCCTTGATTTCTGCAGTACGAGCTGTTTCCAAAAAACACACAAATAAATAGAAAAAAGGTTCCTCAGCCCGATTAAGGAGAACAAAAGTGCAGAACGACACAAATCGTGTTGGGTGTTACAGCTGGTGGAGGTCCAGCGGTAGGGCTCTGGGGGGGCTCTGGAAGGACAGGCCAATGTTGGTCCTCACAAAGCAGGCCAATAGGAAATCCAGCGTTTAGACACAGCCTAAGTGTGGGTGATGTCCATCCCTCTGCCCGGACGGTCAGACAGAAAACTCGGAGCCGCCACGGCGTCCCTGGGCCACCACCAACAGACGACGCAGACGCAGGCCCGTGAATGGGTTGCACCACAGGAGAGACGGCGGGCCGCCGAAAACGGACCTCATCCCGTCCCACCTCATGTGACGCTCCCATGTCGGCTTCTCGTTTTTGAGGCGCTCGATCTCCTGGAAGGCATTTGAATGGGTTGATTGAAACTCAAATACTGTGACCATTAAAAAACTAAAATCTAACTATTTTCCGCTCCTGTTTTCCCTTTACAAATAAAATAAAACTACAGTTACATTTCAAAGCATTCTTCAACATTGCATGTATGTGAACCAGTCAAAGTTTTACACCTAACCGCTTATCCCAAAACAGTCTTATAAACAACAGGTAATTGTGTAGCAGATTAGATCAATGCAGAGTTTCAACCAGATTTATTAACATTATACCTACGGCCTCTTTGGGCCTCCTGCTTCTTCCCCACCCAGGTTGGGAACCAATAATCTAAACGTAACGGACTCTTACCGTCTCGTCGTTGCAGATAGAGTGAATCTGTGTGCCAAACATCACGGCCGTAAATGTGAGGAAGAGGATGGCTTCAAGACAGAGAAAGATCAACAGCAGAATCGACACCCCCGGAGAGAAGTCACTGCACTCTGAGCAGGACAAGGAAGAGAACAACTATGCATAAGAGGAAACACAAATTTAAAGCACATTGAAATAGCAGGAGCTAATGAAACCAAAGGATTTCTGAACAGTGATGGATTACTGTATTTCTCTGTTCCTTGAAGTTTGCATTTCCACTTGTGTATATAAAACTAGAATTCACTTTTACTTTACATTTTGAACTTGTCTTTTAATCCAAACTTGAGTGAATAGTGAGTGAATCTATCTTTGTGAATAAACGAACGCAAGGCGTGTTTCTGCGCCTGGAACTCGATACAGCCTATTCAATCCGATTAAAAAATACTTTATCGATCCAGAGAGCTGTTGTAAGTCCTGTTGATGCTCCTATAAGTGTTGTACTAGAAACTGATGAGTGTGGGAAAGAACGTCTTAGTGACGTTTAAACATTTATTCATGCCAAAAGAGAGTGTTACTGTAAAATGGGAGCTGTGCTATAATTTCTTAATGACTAATAAACAATAAATGTTTCGTATTCACCACTTTACAATGAGGCTCCCCTGTGGTCATAAGTACATAGGGCTCAGTTTTATACTTTGTAATAGTTTTGGATATTAACCCTCTGAAGTCCAGGGTATAATTGGCCGTTTTTGGAATACGTTTGATTTTATCTTTATATTTCACTTTAAACAAATGTTTACCCTGCATTGCTTGGTATAATTTTTTTCAACACAACCTTCCCTTTGTGGATTTACTGTTACCTTTCCATTTTGACATACCATATTAACACAGTGGACCTAAAATCCCACAAAAAACATAAAATCCGAGTAAAAGTCATACTTTTTACCGTGAAAATAAATATGTTTAACGAACCCTTTTCGCAAGTTAGAATACAAATATTAATTGTAAATCTCCAAACCAACATACAATCTTTCACATAAAAAAGTAATTTAGGACTATTTTTTGCATAAAATGCAGGCGGCACCTCAGGAGTTTTTTGTACAGCTATTTACAAAACAATGTAATGTTTTAACAAAAATGTTTAACAAAACCAATTTTAAAACTTAGGAAGCAAATAGAAATTGTAAATTTCAAAACCTGCGTTCACTCTTATCACACAAAGTAATTTATGACTTTCTACCTAAAACGCAGGCAATGCCTCAGAGTTTATGCTCGGCTCTGTTGCCTGAGCCAGAGGAGATTTCGACCTGGTGGGCGTGTCTCGCCATCGCCGTCCCGTCCTCTGGGCTGATTTTTTTTAATTTATTGTTTTTATGTTTGTGTGAAAAGCTCATTTTTCCAGTGTCTAAGAGACACGCGCGCACGCACACACACAAAAACTGCTTTACAGTTTGAGGTCCCCACTTTCTACACAAGTTGAAACAGCGACTCATCGACGCTGAGTTCAGCCGCTGCGCCATATTTAGTCGGCGATGTAATTTTGACGCGCTGCCGCGTCAATGGACTCCAGGGGGTAAGAATTCACTGATATGGTACAATATTATACACAAAAAACCAAGTTGGTAACTTCGAGTTAAGTAACTTTGAAAGAAATCTTTAATATATGAACTCTAGAAAATGCAAAGATGTAAGACTTGGGTTGGGTTTCTGTCAGTTTATACTATATCTCACCCTTTATTCATGCATAATAAAGTACTTATTAATGATTTCTAAAGCCTTTACAGACCAATTAATACCACATCTATAAACTAACTATAGAGAGCCTTGCTGTAAAGTGGTACCCAATATTTAAAGAATGAATCGTCTTGTATGAGGTCTTACCGTTCCACTGCACCTTCACACACATGAAGAAGTGCATCCCGCTGAGGCCCAGAGCATGGGCAGAAATCAGCGCTATGTACATCTGTGGAGAAAGAAAATATAGAAACAACTCAGTAATGGTTGTTAAATGGAAGAAAAAAACTCCAACGTTTCCATCAATGAACGTGTGAAACAAGTGCAAACTCTAAGAGTTTAAACTGCTCAGCTCATACAGCGGCTTTGTTCTTTACTGTCAGCATATGAAGCTGTAAAAAGTGCTGATCTTATCACGGGGGTCCCGGATGGCAGTGATAAAACATTTACTGTAGGCCTGTTCCTGCTCTACGCTACAGCAAAGACATGGACACTTCAGCTGGTGGGAGGGAGATTTTGCACAAAGTGGCAGACATTACTAAAAGAAACAAAAATAAAAGCAGCGTCGAGGAAATCTTGAGAAAATCCAACACAATAATTTACTTAATAGGAACGGTATTAGAAGCAAAGACAATTTAAATTAACCTAATCATATTCAAGACAGGAAGTAACTGAAAACGAGAGTCCGTCGTACTTTACAGCAATACTAATATTTCAAAAGATTGGCTCACTTCTGCCACGGCCCTCTAGCAAGATTCCCCACTTCCTTCCTTACTTACAGTAAAAAGAACAAAGAATCTCTGATTCTTCTCTCCGACGCAGTTATTGACCCAGGGACAGTGATGGTCCATCTTCCGGATGCATCGTTTACAAATACTGCAGGGAGGAGCGACTGGTTAGCTCATGGAAAGAAAATGAATGGCGTCATAAACACACAGTTTATAAATATTTATGAGTTTAGAGTAGCTGGGTGAAACAATTATAGCACCAACAAAGGAGGGTGTGTTTATATTTGTTTATTAGCTGTTAGCAAGACGGAAACTTAATCAGAGGCCCTCTGTTCAACATTTAACCAAAATGATATTAGTCGTACTGTCCTAATCATTCCCGCTTTAACACGTGTGACTGTTACACAGCTGCTGTGTCGCGCTGACCTGCAGTGGTGTGCTCTTTCAGGTTTGATGCTGCAACACTTTGGACACTTGTAGATGACTTCACCCGGCTTCAGCTGCAAGCTCTCCATGTACTCCTTGGTGGCGTTCCCCTTAGGAACTGCACCCTGAAGAGAGGGACAGACGAAGATCCACACGGACCCGTTATACCATCACGAGCTCACTTTCCATTTATTGCATTTAACGCATTTACAGGCAGAACTTAAAATCAAAGCCTAGTGTTTCGAAATGACTTTACAAAGTTGCATCCCTGCGATGTAAAACTGTGCAAATTTAACTTGTGTTCACTGGTTCGATTCTACAATTTAGTTATCAATCTTTCTCCTTTAGGTTAGTGGACCAGATACTGTTAACGGCTCTGGAGACGAGCGTTGCAACAGTTCACAAGTTCAGCGAAGAGAAAGAAAAGATTGATGAGCTGCTGGGACTTCGGTCTGCCACACAGGATCAGAACCGAAAGGGGCGGGTTTTTGTTTTTGTGACGGATAAAGTATCACACAATAGTTTTACACACAGAGGTGGGGTCATGCATTTGTCAGTGGGGTTGAAACCAAAAAGACGTGCTTCTCCTTATGAATCTCCAACAATGAGAACTGATTTCAGCACTTCAGCCGAGTAATCTCAACAAATCCTGGTAAGAAACCCCTTTTTCCCCCTGGCTTGTAACCAAGAATAAGACTTCAACTGCTTATTTTGTTCTTTTATTAACGGTAACAAATTCAATTTTGTTCCCTTTTATTCTCTGACCCGTGCTTTTTTTCTTCGGTTATTTTACAGGACATGGTGTTTTAAAGTGCTTTGAAACAGGTGTGGCATATATATATTTTTATACAGTTTTAAATTCATATTTGCTTATCCTGCCGTTTTTGTGGGGAAAAAATACCAGAACCAGTTATCAGGGAGCTTTATTTAACTAATAATTTACCGTAACTGAAGCATTAAGCATCCGAGCTAAATCCAAATGTGTCTGCAAGGTTCCAAAATGTAAGATAAAATATTTGGCTTATTTATTGAATATGTTTGAGCACTTACAAAACATTACATACATGAAAAACTAAGTACTGTCAGTAATTCATTTTCTGTAGTTCCATTGCATTAAATGTTACATGGAACCCGCATGGAAACAAATAAAGTGAATAACAGACAACAAACATTTAGTAGTGATGTAATGTTCTGTCTTCTGAACACGTCACCATTGTGTTATTGATCCATTTGCTATATTTAATGGTGCATAAGTAGGCCTGTCACCATAACAAATTTTGCTGAGCGATTAATTGCCTCAGAAATTATTGCGATAAACGATAATATTGTTGGGGACCATTTTTAATTGATATTATGATTAATGACATAATATTGCAACTATGTCCTGTCAAAGATCACTAAACTTTATTTTCATTTGAACACTTATATCTGAAAATGGTAAATAAAATAAACAAAACCACCAAAAACAAATAAATGGACTCAAAAAATGCACATGAATAAAAACTAGTTTGGGATCCAAACTTGCCATGATTGAGAGAGTTAGCCAGCCAGCTCGAAAAGATCTCTGCATTCCAGGAACAAGCTCTCCCTGAAATAGTATTTAGCACAGGTAGCAATATTCTAACTTGCCAAAGGGCAACTCTCAAGCCAGATAAAGTGGACAAATTGGCTTTACTGGTTACAAATCTGTGCCTAATGTACCATAATGTGCCTCCTTTTTAGAAGGGCACTAAAGTTGGACTTTGCAGTGTTGTTCATAATAAGAGTTGCAATTAATTTTTCTCGTTTTACATAAGGCTGAAGTATTTTGTTCAATTATTTTTTTATACTGTGTTTCGATTTTTTTAACTTTTAATGTTGAACTGTTGATGTGAAAGCTACCTCAAAAACTAAGGACTGTTTAGTTTTTTTATTACAAGGGTCCACTTTATTGTATTAGTGTTGTTCTTTACCTTTTTTTGTATGAGTGAGCTGAGCGAGCAGTTTGTCAGAGTTGAGCGCATGTCCGAGCACCTTTGAGCGAGCGCGCTCACCTGAGATTCATAAGCACACGCTCACAATTGTTGCTCCTTCAGATAGCTCCGTGGCCTGCAAACCTGGTGGCACAAAACTCACGCCATACGTGTGCGGAGAGAAGCGAAGCGGCGTGGCAAAAAGACACAGGGGAAACAGTATCTGATGGGGAAACGCGACTCGACTCAACACCGGCTTGCAAAGGTCCAGCGGTTCGCCTCGAAAATGCTCCGAAACGCTCCCACACCTGTGCAGTTACGTTTAACTATGTAGCCAGTTCTATTTTGAGGTTTGTCCGAATATCAGCTAGTGTTTCTTAAGCATGCTAATTGAGCTAAAATGCTGGAGAAGTAAAAAATAGCGCACCGCCCTGATTTATTAGTTTACTCCTCCCCACGCTGAGAAAATGAGAAAGGGAGGGGCGAGTGGAGAGAACCAGAGTTAAGTCTTTTTGTCATCCAGTGTCGAAATAGGAAAAGGCTGGTAAAAACAATAAAGACGATAAGTGAAAATGATTAAACTCATTTTAATTATCATATGATTAATTGGTTTTTCGTTTATTGCCACAGGCCTATGCACAAGATCATTTTTGTTAATGCCAAAGTAACTCAAAGACATTTTTTTCTCTTCTACTCCTTACATTTGCTTTCTCAACATTAATTCTACATTATAATTAGCATTAAATTGTCACTAATGCACGTAACACTTGTAGTAATGGACTTTGTGGGTATTTGATAATTTGATTTTGATCAGTTTAAAAACAGGAATAATCATAAGAATATTCATTTTACTTAATACAGATGATTCATCTATTTTTGTAAATCTCCAGACTTCTTTAATATCACCAGAATGAAACAGCCTAATGGTGACAAACATGTACATTTCTACAAACTGATCATCTGAACGGTTCTTCCAAATGAACGGCTCCTAAAGATTGGGTTTGACTTAAAGAGCCATAAATCGTCAGCTGGAGGCGAGAGTTTGAAATCTGATGTTAAATTAAATGAAAGCTCTGAGTTTTTTCCATTTTAGCTCAACAAGCTTCTCTCCAGAGTTGACGCCTCAAACAGACTCTCCCTCCAGCTGTAGCCTCAGCTGTCTAGTTGTTACCTGCCCTTCACTTCGTCCGCTCGTCTTTAACCAACAGAATATACGAATGACCCTAAAGTGAAAGTGCTTACTGGGTCGGTCAGCATGGTGCGCATGTGTGAAGCCAGCGCCAGCACAGCCAGGGAGTTGAAGGTGGCGCCGTTCAGCAGCGAGTACCAGAAGTTCTTGGCCGGCAGGAGCATGACGAAGTTCACGACGAACTCGGCGTACAGGACCAGAAACCAGGTCATGGTCGCGCACACGATGCCGCAGCTGTCCTGAATGAACCAGACGGTGCGGTTCCCCGCCGTGTGGCCCGAGTTCGGCCCGCCAACCATCACTCCGGCTCCAAGGCTGCCGGTCTCCGCGTCGGCGCCGGCTGAAAGCAGCGGGTGGTGCTGCTCCAGCTCTCGTAGTCGGTGGTTTGAAGACTGCATCCTGCCCTGTGGGAAGAACACAAATACTTTGAGCTAAACTGATCTTTTACTTCCAAAATCGTCATTAAATAATGATTTTAATTGGATATTATTCAAAGTTAAAACCCAAAATAACAAAACAGTTCATTTAAACAATTAAGAAACATTTTAAACGCGGTCACTGGGACTCAGCCTTCCCTAAACCACATACTGCTGCTGCTCCTGTCAGAACCACGAGTCACCAAAGCCCAGAACTCCAGATTTCAAGCCAAGGTCGCAGGGTGACATTCAGGAGAGGCAGAAAGACAAACTCTGCAGCTTTAACACAAATCAATAGCTAAACAGGTCTCTCTGGAAAACTGATCCTGAGACTGCCTTACATACAGGCTAATAATAATCTGCTGCTGGAACTGCTTGATATTGACAAATCAAACTGAATAGCAAAGTATTTACGGTAGGTTTTTATCTACAGCAAAACAGGAAACCCAAAATACAATTGACTTAGACAGATTTCAAGCGACTATCGGAGGTAAAAAAAATAATGTACCCCAACTGGAGAAGAAGAGGATGAAATAAGGAACGTTTCATTATTAGAAACAATAACCTGACTGATACCAAGATTCACAAACGGTCGACAGCTTCTTTTCTCAACACTCAAAAACACTGGAAGTGTTTTTAATTGTCTATAGCTTAAATTTCACTCTTCACCAGAAACATGAGTACATCTCTTAGGAAGCAGTAAAGAGCCTAAAACCGTAGTAGAACTACAAATATTTTCAGACGTGGCAGTAAACGTGGTTTCCTGTTTAAAAGTCTGACATCGTCTTACACATTGAAGGAAACTGATCCGGGCTTCGGTAACCTCGTCTCTGGTAGGCTGTAATGTTGATGTTTTAAGAACTACGTAGACATGAGCTACAGATTAAAACAAGCATTTATCATCCTCCTATAGAAATAATAAAGAATAAGTTTAACCTAATATCCAGTCTTGTTAAAAGAGCAGCATTTTAAATGTGCCTTTACTTGTCTGAGCAGTTTTTGGCTGCAACATTTACGAACCCAAGATGCATTTTTGCCCATAAAACCGGTTTAGAGCCACAAATGTTACTTGACATTTTGCTAAAAAATTTTTTTACCATATTAATTTTCCTGTTATTTTCCTTATAAAATAAATAAACACAGAAGTATAAAATTAGACTGGATTAATTTTCTTCAGCTAATTTTGTGTAAAAACAAAAATAATACATGTAAAATATATCTTTTCGGTGTAGATTTAATGCAGTTATTCCATAAAAAAAGTTTAAAAAGTAGGAAAAACCTGCATGCATTATTTTATTTCACCTATATTTAAAATATACAAAAAATCTGTTGGTTCCAGATCATTTTTAGGTAAAGGTATTAGTAGCCATTGTGGAAAGTTCAAAGAGCCACTTACAGGTCAGAAGCCTCACTGCCTAGACAGACAACCTAATATTTATGAATCAAAAGTTATTTCCAGAACAGTATCGAATTTCTTTTGAGCAGTGCAGCCGAGAAGGATCAATTAAATACAAGTCCAGCCGTCTGTCTGTGCTGTTAGAGGACAAAACCTCGCCTTTCTAGTCTTCTCTTTACCAGACACTTAGCAAAAAAGATCACTGACCTCTTGTTCACAATAAATCTCAATTAGCAATCAGCCTACGAGGAAATTATCACAAGTCATACATTTTACCTATTTCCTCTGATGCCGTATTCTTACTCAGATGAAGGGATTCATATATTTTGACTGTTACGTTATAAAACTAGGGCTGAACTGGTATGTATGTAATCAAATGTTTTTTTTAATTTTTTATCTATCTATATGGTTTGAATGTTTTTACAAAGTGCCTAGAGATTTGTTGTACATTGTTTAAATTAATTTTATTCTGATACAAAGCAATGGATCACACACTCAGATATTACACTATAACAGATTTAAACGTGGAGGGGTTTCACTGATTGGCTCTAATGGATATTAATAATTGAAGATCTCACTAATGTCACTATTTATCTACCTTGGTGTGATTTGATATGATTTTAGCTTAATGTTAAAAAACAGATAAAAGTTGGTAAGTTGCATAAATCTGGATCCTTGTACGAGGCTTTTTTTCTGTTGGATTAATAATCAATTCTTCCACTATGAAATAAAAGCAAACAAACACGTAAGGGTAAAAATTGGTGAGACAAGCAAAGCCAGACCTCTTTAAATAATCAATTTACCCAAACACTGCCAGTTAAAAACTGACCGCTGCTTCCTGTAAGGAAGACTCAATCAGCTGCTCTACAGTAGTATACAGTATAAAAAGCACAATTAAAGGAAGACTCAATCAGCTGCTCTACAGTAGTATACAGTATAAAAAGCACAAATAAAAGAAGACTCAATCAGCTGCTCTACAGTAGTATACAGTATAAAAAGCACAATTAAAAGAAGACTCGATCAGCTGCTCTACAGTAGTATATAGTATAAAAAGCACAATTAAAAGAAGACTCAATCAGCTGCTCTACAGTAGTATACAGTATAAAACGCTCAATTAAAAGAAGACTCAATCAGCTGCTCTACAGTAGTACACAGTATAAAAAGCACAATTAAAAGAAGACTCAATCAGCTGCTCTACATTAGTATACAGTATAAAAAGCACAATTAAAGGAAGACTCAATCAGCTGCTCTACAGTAGTACACAGTATAAAAAGCACAATTAAAAGAAGACTCAATCAGCTGCTCTACAGTAGTACACAGTATAAAAAGCACAATTAAAAGAAGACTCAATCAGCTGCTCTACATTAGTATACAGTATAAAAAGCACAATTAAAGGAAGACTCAATCAGCTGCTCTACAGTAGTACACAGTATAAAAAGCACAATTAAAGGAAGACTCGATCAGCTGCTCTACAGTAGTATACAGGATAAAACGCACAATTAAAAGAAGACTCAATCAGCTGCTCTACAGTAGTACACAGTATAAAAAGCACAATTAAAAGCAAACATATGCGCAGATGAGAACTTCCTCAACAACTGTACTCTGAACATGTCTGAAAATGTCCCATTTAAAGTATAAAATAAACAATTGTTAATGTTGGTGCTGAATAAGAGTCCCAGCCTGTCCCCATAAGTGGAGCTTCCTCCTGGCTGGCAGGAAACACAGCCATCACACTGAGGTGAGACTTTTCTGCCTGTAGTCTTTGTTTTTAAAGACGTGCTGCTCCTGAACCTTTGTAACACCAGGACTGGTAAACTACGAAGCTCCCCACTCACCGCCTTCATTTAGATCAGCTGAAATCAGACAGTAGAAAGCTAGGAGCAACATTTTAAAAAAGGTCAGGAGAAGCAGAACTATGTTGTGTTCCCTTCAATGATTACTGTAAAGGGACTGTGAGCTCGAACGGCTCCATCAGCCCCGCTTTCACGACTGCTGAACCTCGGAGGCTAACTAGCCGTTGGAAGAAGCTAACAGGCGCTAGCAAGCTAGCCGTGCGAGCACCTGAACACTGCCCGGCGGAATAACGTACCTTTCCCTTCGTGGTTTCGTACGCGAGGAACCTCCTGTCAATATTTGTCTAACTCCATTCATGTGAGAAGCGCAGCCGACTCGGCGGAGCGTCGGCAAACGGACCTCATCGCTCAAACAACGGGCTGACAGTGACCAGTAATGACGAAGCTTCCGGGGCTTTGCTTCGGCTTTTTCCGCTGCCATTCGGAACTGTCAGGATAAGGATGTCGTTCCGAATGGCGCCCCCCTGTGTTCAGAGGCAGAAGTGATTGTAATACCAAGATGTCCACTGAGAGGCGCTATTGGAAAGATTTAAAAATATGTTTGCCTCACAAAACGGCGCCTCATAATTTACCCCCTAAAATAAAATATTGAACAGATAAGAATAATTAAAATTATTGTATTTTTTCCCCCCATTTTATTAAATCATTTTATCTGGGACCATGTACAGAAAACACTGAGCCCAAAAATGTGCTGAAGCCCAAGCATACAACAAAAAATTGTTATTACCACAGTAAATAAACACAAATGAAAAGATGACTATAAAACATCAAATCTGAGTTAAGAATCACATATTATATAACATAATAAAAAGAAAGAGTGGATTTTTAATGTGCCAACAGTAAAATCCATACATTTGCCTAAAAGACAAAACAACAAAACAGTTTTCGGCAGACCTTGTAATTCCAACTACATGCTCAGATAACTGTCAGATGTAGTGGGGAGAAATAACAGACTTGAGATGGTGGTAACTCTGTAATATACTGGACCGAACCAGAACTTCATCCTCAAGTTCTAAGGTTCTGAGGTTCCTTAAGACTGAACCAGGCTGCTACGGATGTTCTCTCAGTTGGTGTCATTTACTGTTCTGTGGTGTGTTGGGTAGGTGACATCGGGTCTTGTGTTGCCAACAGAGGTGGTGAGGATGGTCGGCCTGGTGGTGGGGATGGATTGGGTCTTGAGGCAGAAACTTAGGAGAGGCTGAGAGAGCGGGTCGAGACCAACATAGATAACTCCTCTCATCGTCTGTATGCTGTGATGAAGAAGCATAGAAGCTCCATCAGCCATCGTACTCTAAGCCTCGAAGCACTTTTAGGGCCCATCTCCATCAGCCATCAGGGTCCACAACACCAAGGCACCAAACAGTATGCATAGTTTTGTCTTACTTCTGTGTGCTGGTATGTAAACTGAGTATTTTCCTATGGGGGGATCAGTAAAGCTACATCTGATTTTATATTAGATACATGAAAACAAAACAAAACACTTTTTTATGTAAACAAAATTTTGCATCACTAAACACGATTGTTTTGGTAGAAGATTTGTCTGTGAATTTATAGAAAAACAAATTAAAGTTTCGGGTTCCTGCATACAACAAATAATGCCGCGCTGATGTCGCATGTTGGTTTTGTTTGGCGATTCATTGGGTTCATTTACTGAGCGGAGACAAAAATGAATTCTATCGGTCGTCTGTTTTTAATAATAGACTGTTCCTTGTTTGGAAGGATTCTGATTGGCTGACATAGGTTTAACCTTTTCTGGTACACAGACCTTAAAACAACGCCTAGTGGATGAAAAGTTATTTTGAAAACGATCCCGTGTATGAAATGCTTTTTTCAAACAAACAATGTGGCAGAAATATATATATAGCCGTCTACGTGTGGACAACCCCTTATTCTCACTTAATCTTTTTAGTACATCTGCTAATAGAATAGAATGGAAATAGATCGGAAATCCTTATTGTGAATGGAGCATTTAAAACCTGGAGAATTACAAGAAAGTAACACATTGGAACAAGGAGGTACTCAGTGTATTTAATACAATATAATACTGATGGACTATGCAAAGGGATATGAGGCAAAGGTATGATATTCCAAGTATGATTCATTGGAATTCATTAAAGAATTATACCCTCATTTCTGATTATGCTCCATGCTCTCCCAGGTACTGAATTCAGAAGATGCTGCTGCTTCTGACTGTTGGCATAGCTTGCAGAAAGTACGTAAGTATTCATGAGGAGGTTAACAAAGCAGAAGGACTAACACATGAATGGTAACCACATTTCCAGTCCCTTTAGAGAGATAACAGTGGTATATAACACGAGTGACTCTGTAAAACTGAGAATGGAAATACTGATTGCTAACATATTTGGATTAATCCCCACAAAGTGTCTCGTCAGCTGTGGAGAGATGCTCTTTTAGCAGTGGAGTCAGCAGGAGCTTCCTAGCAGCAGTTCCTAATGCCATGTGTCTCCCAGTGGTAGATTATAACGCCAAGAAAAAGCCGCTTGGACCTTTTCTGCCGTGAGTCTGCAGCCACGCACTGAAAGCTCAGAGCTTCCTGCCCTCTCCTGTACAGAGCCAGTCTCAGCTTTCTATTTTAGAGGGAGCAAGAGACAAAATACCCAGCAATCCTACAAAGCAGCTTAAAGGCTGAAACAGGGGACTGAAGCCTTTTTCATTTTATGAGTTCCTCCTCTCTGCATCACGGCTAGATGAGCATCTGAGTGACGGCCAAAGCAGCAGCGGCTACATGCAAACTATTGGCTGGTGCACACTTTCAGGGGCTCCTCAGGTCCAGCAGGTATCCTGAAAACATCGAGAATATTTCAGAAGAACAACATTGGATCGAACAAACTGCTACATGGAAAATAGAGGGATGATTTCATCTGAACCCTTATAATAAAGAGGTTTGCATGTGATTAAATAATACATGTTGAGTGCTGATGTAGGACATAAAGTCTGGAAGCCCTGGGTTTTGTGCACCTCTCACCGCCCTTTGATGACACGGACGCTTTTGGAGTGAAATTAAGCGAAACAAAGTGGAGTGGAGAGCAGAGGTTTTAAGTGACTGAGTGATGTCAGCCTTTCTGTTCGCAAATGAGTGGGAAGGCTGAATAGGAGGCTTGGTTTGCAAGGACAACAAAATAAGAGGAAGCAAAAAAATAAAATTTTTGTATATTATATTGTATATATTACAAGTGAGAATTAACAATCTCATGGAAACAATAGGAGATGAAGGAGAGGGATGACAACTCATAAAATGAAGAAAGTAATATAAATCAACTCTATAAAAATAATAATAATAACAACACAGCTTACATTATTCATCTATTTTTAAATGTAAAGGCAAGCTAACCTTCTTCTTGCTCCATTGTAAACCCTCCTTCAGCACTGCATCAAAAGATGCTTCTCGATGCCGTTCTATTTATTTGTACAAAGGAGATACATAATTTAATATCCTTTTTGGAAAATGGCAACACAGGATGTTATCACGTAGTTCCAGCAGGCGTTTGCTTATTGCTGCTGCCGCTAGACTGGTGGAGCAGTGTGGAAGAGGAGCATTAAAAAAACTGTGATAAATCACCGTCAACATTGAGAGCTTACTGAGGGATTTACATGAATGCCTTTATTTGTGTTTCATATTAATGCCTTTACATTCAGTAATGGAACAACTAGACAAGTTGTACAGGTATAATCAAGGATCAATGCTATATAAACGATTATCCCACTAAGAAGCTTTTTTTTGTTGCTTTAAACAATTTCCCTTTGACGACATAGGCTTCACCTTTCACCATGATGAAAAAAACTCAGTATTAAATAATCAATGTGTTCTATGCTGCGATAGGCTTAGACTGCTGGAGGACAATCTGACCACTTCTCTCTCTGCTACTTTCTCCCTTTGTCCAATTTGCTTTAGTTACCGTTATTTCAACCTTGTTAACCTTTTGTTTTCTCTTAGTGTTCTTCTCTCCATAGTAGCCACACTTGCTCTGTTGTTCTGTTAGCTGAGACAGCTTCTTGGATGAGAACATGGGATGAGATGCTTCCAGTGACGCTCTACAACTGATGCTATAAACTCTTTTTTTTCAGTTTCCTCTGCATCTAATTTTGTTTTCTGTCTCTTCAAACCCCCAGTTGGTCGTGGCAGACGGCTGCTTGTACTGAGCCTGGTTCTGCTGGAGGTTTCTTCCTGTTAAAGGGGAGTTTTTCCTCTCCACTGTCGCAACATGCATGCTCAGTATGAGGGATTTCTGTAAAGTCAACGACAACATAAGCCATTGTTTCTGTCTGCTGATTCCAGAGGAGTGAATGCTGCAAGTCAATGACTCGATGCAATCTGCTGGGGTTCCTTAGATTGGAAACTTTATCAAACTGATTTTTAATGTTGTATCTATGATTTTAATTGATTTTCTTATAAAGTGCCTTGAGATGACATCTGTTGTAAATTGGTGCTATATAAATAAATTGATTCTTAATTCCCTAATGCCTTAACCACGTAGAACAGTAAATCCCTGTTTGTTTTACTTACAATCCCTGGCACCCACTAACCTGCATATTTATGACGCTCTCCTACTTCATTAGAGCTGAATTCGAAATTATGGATGATTAAGACACTTCACAACATGCCGAGGAGATGATTCACATCTTGGAATAAGAGGCTGTCGAGCAGGGAGACGTTTAAAACAGGCTAAACAGTGGAGACCAGGGTTGAGAAATGTTGCCCATTTTCCTGTTAGCTTATCAAAACATCTCCAGAATAAAACAAACTAATTATAGAGAGCATAGTTTCAAAACTGACCTCTTACATGTTGAGGAAACAACATTTTACCAATGAGGCCATATGCAATTGCACACATAACCAGCTGCTTTTAAAAGTTGTAACTCTGCTAATACACATCTCTGCCTTACTGGTCTATCTGCCCTCAGATTCATCGCCCCTTGAATATTGAAGAAAATATTTACACAGTCAGACTCTTCTTCACTCAAATACAAGTGGAACAGCTGCAGAGGGAATTATCCCCAGTGACAAAGAGGCTTGACCAAGACGAGAGGCCTCTGACACTCCCAGTGATTATCTGTGCTTTGTCGCCACACCCATGCAAATAAAACCTCTAAGCATTTTAGTGGGGATTTTCAGAGGTTAACATTTTTACCAGTGAAAGTGAATGACAGTCAGGACCAAAGACATCACAACCTGCTGACCAGAGGATCTTCTCTATGTGTCTGCAGCATCCAAGTGCATCAGTAAAACACAAACAATATCTTTGCATTTTGTTGATTCCTGGCAAGGTTTCTCTGTTATTCCCAACACGAAGGTCCTGGAGTATGTCGCTGTAATAGTCTGTTGAAGGACATTCGCTCACTCGCTCAGTCTTTTTACTGCTCTTTCCTATTTCTGAAAATGTGCAGTGGATCAGGCTATGTTGGCGCTTCAAAGAGAAGGAGCAAATGAACCAATAAATACCTCCTTCACACACAAAGACCACTGGCTAAAAAGCTGGAATTTTTTGCTTTGAGGACTGTTTTTCCTCGATAAACACTATCATATAAAACAGGGAACGAAAGGCTTGCGGTTTAGTAGGAGGCTGATACCACGTAGCTGAATCTGAATAATCTGAAACTGCAACTAGCGGATAAACAGACGTACATTTTAGCAAGTGGTATTTATTGATCTAGTTGGTTTTTATCTTTATGTCACACTTGCCAAACCTTACCTGGGTTGTCTGCTGCTTACCTCATATGGTTTACCTTGATAAATTGGGATTAGAGCTAAGCCTTGACCCAACAGATGTCATGGATCATTGTGGCTCATCTGAGTTTGGCATAGAAGACAGACTGTGGAGCTTCTGTAGCACATCAGAAAGCCTTATGTTGTTCAGCTAAACTGTTAAAAAGATGCTCATGCTTTAAAAGCAAGCCTATTAATTATAATTCCTTTTCATGGAGATCAAGGCTTTTTTTTATTATCTCAGAGGCTGGACTTTAAATGCATCAAAGGGAAAAATGCTTTTTCTTTCTTTCTTTTTTTTTACTTGCGAGCTCAATGAAAAGATCTGTGGCCCCGCGTTACGGACATGGTATGACTAAAGCTCAGCAAAGAGAGCCACAACCAGGCTGACATATTAAAGAAAAAACAAAAACAGAAGGACTCTATGACCTCTTTATTTAGAATCAAAAGTTAGGCCATCTCTTCGACACCTACGGCTTGGACCAAATTGTGTACCGCAAGAAAATCACGTTAAACACAGAATCCAATGTAAAAAAGAATGGTTTTAAAGGAGAAAATCATGGTGAAATAAAAGGCCAGAACTCAACATGATTAAAATGATGGAATCTGTCTTCAGAAAGCTAAACCAACACTGTATGAGGAAGAAAGGTCTATCTCAAGATTATAAAGTTAAACAGACTCTTTACCTCAAACCCAACCTATTGCTGCTAAATGCTACAGTGTATCTATTGGGTTTTCTTAATTTCATTTATCATAATAAAACACAAACAGCTATCACAACTGCACTGATAGTCTTGGGAGCTTACTGTAGTTTTGTGGAAAAATTCAGTGAAACACCAAATAGTTTAAGGAGGGCAACACAAAATTTAAATCCTCCTCCAGCTTCACATACACTAATAAACCCACCAACCACGTCCAGTGCATCCCTAAGAGCTCCATTAGTTTAGATCAATACAAAGTTTATAATCTACATGGGTTTTTAAGCTGAGCTTAGCTTTCATTTTCATAAGGAGTTTAATTGCCAAATTTCTGTTTAGCTCAGCTAGTCACTCAAACTTTTTGTGAAGGATTTTTCCTGCAGTCCCTGTTTGAGTAAACAACGACTTCAAAGTGGGTAAACCATTATTTCCAAGCACAAGCTGTTGGCTTCGAGTTAGAATTAAACTGGTCAAGATTGTGGATTTACATTGATAAACCATAGTCAGTCAGCCAAATACCCTCCAGACTACAAACACATCCATGCACATGTAGACAAAGGTCTGCATGTTGATGTTAAGTAAAGAGAATGCACCTTTGTGAAGGCATGACTCCTGCTGCACACTGTGCAGTGTGTACGAGCGCACAGAGTAGATGTGGTCTATCAATAATTCAGCAAAGACTTCCTCTGTTTCTGCTACGCACTCATCCTCCCTTAGTGCTCAGTCTCCAATTTTCTTTTAGTCTTAATACCTTATTTTTTTTCTGCTTAGCTTTACTAACAGCTCTCATCCCTGGTTTCTCCGGTTTAACCTCTATGTTATCTCAGGGTTACCAAATCACGTTAAAGAACCAGGAATGTGGAGTGTTTACAAATCTTAATCTGGGGCCACCAGAAGGGATCTTTATCTTGTAATGGTTTCTTAAGGATTACTAAGCAACTCTTTCTCATGCTTAAATTAGAGCTGAAGACTAAGATAATCCAGTTGCTGATCACTATATAATGGCATTACAACATATTTGCAACCCAACTTTGAGTGGTGCATTAGAGAGCTGTAAGATACAGTTTTATTGACAGCACAGTTAATCAGGAGTTAATGGTTACATTACTTGTCTGAACTCCTCTGTTTCTGGAGTGAATGATTATACAACATATGTAACTAAAAATTTAGTCGCGAAGGTCTGAAAATATATCAAACGTTATCTCATACACACTGGATGAAAATAATCCACACCTACACATACTGACCCGTGGTGTCACGAGGCAGTGTTGAGGTTGGACTAACATGCGGAGAAAGCTGCAGTTCGTTGAGGTCTTCATTGAGATCAAGAACCAAGAATCAGTTTATTTCTGTAGCGCCAATTTACAACAAATTTCGTCTCCAGGCACTTTACAAGAAAATCAATTAAAATCAAAGGTACATCATAAACAAATCCATTTGAAAATGTTTCCAATCCAAGGAACCCCAGCAGATTGCATCGAGTCATTGACTTGCAGCATTCACTCCTCTGGAATCAGCTGAAGGACGATAATAGAACAGAGGAACCAGCACAATGTTGATGACAGGAAAACGGATGGGATCAACAGAGACCACGAGAGCAAGGAGTGCAGTGGAGACGAGGTAAATGTGAGGCAGGGAGTCGGAGGAGGAGACAAACCTAAATACCAGGAGGGTGACTTGAGGGACTGACATCAATGGTGAGGCTGATTAATCAGATCCCAAATATATCAACGGGCCGATCCTGGCAACTAGACTGGGCCGTTTATCATTTATTCTCCACCCAGTCTAATTCACCACGTCCACCCATTAGTGCTCATTGTTTGCACCTCATTCTTTGCCCATATACCCAAGCCTGATTCCCCAGTGTAGCTGCCTGATGAATGAAAACTTGTAGTAGTTGTCTAGCGTTTCCTGTTTTGTATTCTTGTTCCTGACCTGTTTCTGTTTCACAGACTTTCCTGCCTTGCCCTCTGGACACCTTGATTTCTGATTACCTCAGCATTGACCTTAAATAAAAAAAACTACTTAAATTATCAGAGCTGTGTCGGTTGACATTCTGGGTCCTATAATTAAACAGTGTATTTATACTAGGATTGAATTTAATGTTTTTCATAATGCCAGGCAACCTTTTTTAATGAAGATGTTGCTAAAGTGTCTAATTGTGTCTGTGTATTGTTAGCTTTGGTCAATGAAGAACCTATGAAACCATATCAAGATTGTTTTTCAAACTTAGAACAAAAACAGAATTAAGTTGGTGTTTGATGCTATTCTCAGGTATAAAAACTAACTTTACCAATAAACAAAGCAACAACTCCAGCTCTTCACTTTTCATTTATGTAGCTTGTGGTAAAGGAAAAATCTCTGTGCTTGAACCATGTATTTTATTTTAGCAGTCAAAGTTTGCTAACAGTACTTTAAATGTAATTTGGTTAAATGTACCTTGCAAAAAACTGAAACTATACACCAAACATATTCTCAAAGGCAGCCCAATTACCATGAGAGGGACTTGCACCACTGCTTTAAAACGAATTAGGTTCCAGAATCTTTTTTAAGGCCAAGCTCTTTTTGTTTAGTGATCAAATTGAATGCAAGTGGTATTTTTTCCTTGCCAGATAAAGGGATTGTTTGACACGACTCATTTAACTAACGGTGTTCTACTCAAGATTTAGTTTTGAGCCTTTCAATTTAGGAACAATGTACCAACTCACTAGCATGGTGGTGATAAGATTGTGGTTTTAGGTTTGTTTCGTTGCAAAGGTGGATAAACTAGGCCTAAAGATGGAGGAGGACAGATTTTTTACCTCCAACTCATACATAAAGCTAAACACTGTAAACTTTGACATCAAACAGTAAAAAAAAAAAAAAAAAATAAAAAGATGATCCCAAAACAGATAAAACTGGTTCTGGGCTGAATAAAGCAGATGAACAGTAATAGTCTTGAATCACTCTCACAATATTAATGAAAACTTGTAGATTATGCTTAGCTGTTGTTGTTTTTTTCTGCCACACAAATAAATCATAAAAAAAAAACATTAACTGTAAAAGGACAATCATGCACGAACTATATATTGCAGCATTACGATCTTTGTTTTTGTGTCTGACTCTTTTTGTTATGTGCCTAAACCCAAATAAGGGTGTTTTTTTTTTAGTAACTAACATGGATTTATAAATTTGGCAGATAGCAAATGTATTGCACTAAACTATTATATGTTTTGGTCCTTATCATTTGAAGAAAGCCGGCATTAACTACAGTATTTGTAAAAGTTTTGCTCCTTGGATTATCAAAATGGCTGGTTCAAAAAGCCCTTTACTGGATTTGCACAAAAAGGTTTTGAGCTTTGATGCAAACATTTTATTGCAAAGCTCCATTTGCTGCCTAAAACATTGATTCTATACAACCAAAAAAAAAAAAAAAAAGGACGGAAGGCCAGACACTTTACATTCTCCATTAAAAGATACATTAGTGCGTATTACACTAATAATCCATGGATTTGTAGGAATGTGCTAATCTGGATTACAGTTTGAATCATTTCATGGCATGAATCTTGAGCCTGCAGATCTTTTTGTTCAACTCTCTCATGAAAACTTGTTCTTGGTGTCATTGCGCTTTTCGACTGGCCAGTTAAATCCTATTTAGCCCTCAGGCAAACTTAAATGTGCAGTTTTATTTTCTTCGATTGTTTAAACATAGCTGAGTATCAACATTCATTTATGATAGAAATATCAATGGGCAAAGATGAAAATGTTTTTGTAACAGGTAGAGTTTAATATTCTTAAAAAACAGTTGTTGTTTTGTTTTTTTTACATCTATTGATGGAATTGGTTCCAGGACAACAAGACGTGACAAATGCGCGATCACAGAAGAAAAACATTTCATGAAACATTTTATTTCCAAACCCAATAAACCGGAATAATGCTAAAAAAGCTAAACAAAGAAGTACATCAATCAATTCTTGAAAAAAACAAAAACAAAACATACTCAGAAAATAGATGAAGATTTTCACTAAAACTCATACAAGAAAAACCTTCCAAACCAAACTCCCAATATCTGTAAGTAAGACTTCAAGTAAAATTGTAAACAGATGGGATGTCAGATGCTCTCAAGTGGGCACTTTTTAAGTTTTGTTTCTGAATGAATGAATGAATGAATTAGTGATTAATTTCCGAGGCCATACAGGAGAAAGGGTTCCTTGCTTTGCAGCAAGGGGTCTGTAACTGTCTTTTAGTTATGCAAACATGTTTTTTTTTCCTGGGTACTCCCGTGGTCTAATAACAAGACTGGTGAGTTAATTGGTGTCTGTAAAATCTGTACCTCCTTGGATATGAGTGTGTGCTTTCATTTTTATTTGACTTGTGTGTCTCTGTGATGCCCTGTGTCCTAATGACCTTGTAACTCTCGCACAGGGCTGGAAAGCAACAACTGCTTCTTTCCATTGTGTTGACACATTTGAAAGAGCTACAGCCCGGCTCACTGCCTGAATCGCAGATTTTCGTGAGGCGGCCAAGTTGCTGCTGAAAAGTATTTGTAACTACAGTTGGCTAGGTGCTGTTGTTTAACCCTATTAGGTTTAGTGGGGGGGAAAAAACAAGGGTTTATAACTGCAGTCCTCAGAGAGCTCATCTGTACGAAATCAATGGTTTGTAGAAAAGCAATGTTAAATTACTGCCCTATTTTTTGATTAAATGTTTGTTTTGAGTCAGCGTGAACGTATGACAAACTTCTGGTAGGGCTGGTGCTACTTCCCTGTGTATGAGACCGTTGCTGGAACCTGTGCACAGTAAATCACTAAATCTCATTGTCTGACAGTAATCAGACCGCCATATGTCGGACGCATCCTACACACTAGAGTACAAGTGACCAACTTATCTGCAATTTCATCACAGGACAACAAACAAACAGTTTTGCTTTTATTACTTCTGAGTAAAGCCAACAATAGTATGCAAAAGTATGCTAGACTACATATTTCGAGTGCTTGCAGTTCTAATTTATCACACGGCATACCCCATGTTCTTTTAAAACCAGCACATTCAAACGACAAAAGTTTTTGCATTATTATGAACTGTGCCAGCAAAACGTATGCAGTCATTTGTGTGGAAGCAGTTTGATATTTCAGAAGGCAAATAAAAGATATGAAACAATGTCTTTCTAACAGCATATGTAATCCTAAACAATTAGTTTCCTCACAGACAATTCCCCGCTCTTTAGCCCATTAGCTCTATAGTGCCATCACTAGATCATTAGGTCCCATCCGCTTCAATAATGCAAAAAGAGCAAAGCAAGACAAACACCATACAGGCTTCTTATCTGCCTCACGCCTCCTGGCACGGCAGGAGCCAACCTACTATCATCGCATTATCCAGCTGATGGTGTGTGGAGGAGCTGGCATCATCGCTGCTTTAAAAACATTTGAGGACGGTAATTTTGGAACTCACAAAATTATCAACTCCTGTTACAGTTTTTCTTGGACACTTTGGTCCAAGCAAGGTCCTGTGAAGTATATGCAGACCACAACGTACAATACTGATATTCAAAGAAATGTAAGCGATTAGAAACGAGTTTAATGGCAAATTATACCAGTTATGTTTGGCTATAGGTCACCTGTGGGCTATTGAGGGCAGGAGTGAAGGTTTACTTATTTTGTTGTAGATCATATGTAAGAAAAAACAAACAAACAAACAAACAAACAAACAACAAAAGTCTTGTGCAATTACAAAACGCAAAATGCAGCAACAGTGGTGGATGTCATAGAAATATCTCACTTTTATGGAGCATCTGAACCGCTTTGTTATAAACTTTTTTTGTATCATTATGTCATATATAATTTATAATATAATGTATAATATATAATTAAAGAATACCAAAAATATATTTTTTTAAATTCCATTTTTCTCCCCAGATTTTCAGATTTGAGATTTTTATATATAAGGCAGATACTGTGATTATATTCTATTTTTAAAAATAAAAACACCCCGAGTACCATTAAGTCAGCAATCATTTCTGAAATAACAGATTTAATTCTTCACTGGCTGCAGACTGGAACATGCGGGAATCCAGATGGATGAAGATGGATGAAGGCTTTGGGCAACGACCACTGTATGAACGGAGCAGCCAATGAGAGAACGCAGCCGAGGCAGAAGCCTCTCCAGTCAGACCAATGGGAGAACAGCTCCCCTGTGTCTGCTTCCTGCCCTGTGATTGGCTGGACACGCTCGCTGGTATTTAAACATTAACAACAGGGTGCTGAAGCGGACAGTTCCCCACGCAGATAACCGAGGCGCTGCTGAAGAGGCTGCTGGTGAGGATGAGGATGGTGAGGATGGTGAGGATGGCTTTCTGTTCAGAGCTTGGTTTTTGTTCAAACGCTGAATGAAAAAACAAACAAAAAAAACAAACAAAAAAAAAAACCCAGCAGTGTTTTCCCAGCTGCCAGCTGCGCAGGCTTGGTGCTGTGAGACGGACGTCGGGCCACCTGTAGCTGATCAGGGATCAGAGGCTCGCTTGTTTCACATCAGTTCATGTCGGTTCTGCAGCACAGACGGTTTTTCTGGTGCCGAGGTGACGAGGAGGCGCAGATGTAAGCTGAAGCCTTTCAGGTTCCTGCTGGCTCACAGAGGGAAGCATGGATAGGGAGGACTTTCCTCTGATAGGACGGCTGGGTGGTGATGCGCTCCAGTGGAACCTGAACTGAGGAGAGGGACTAAAGCAGCTGCTTTGTTTTTGGTTTTTTCCCACCACTTCGTTATATAAAGGAGGAAATTGTAGGTTTTCCCAATCAGCAATGGGGAAAGAGGAGTGCAAAACCATGCTGGATGCTTTGAACAAAGTCACAGCCTGCTACAGGCACCTGGTCGTCACTCTGGGAAGCACATCGGACTCACAGAACCTGAGAGAGGAGCTGCAGAAGACCCGCAAAAAGGCCCAGGAGCTGGCCGTGGCCAACAGGACTAAACTGACCACCCTGCTGAAAGACAAGACCATCAGCAAGGAGGACCGCGCAGAGTATGAGCGCCTATGGGTGCTGTTCTCCAGCAGCATGGAGCTCCTGGAGGTGGACATGAAGAGATCCTTGGAGATAGGGCAGGACTTCCCCCTCAAGGTGCCCACCCGGAACCTCATCCAGACCGGCATGACCGGCAGCACCAATGGGGTGGCCGCCCGGGCAATGAGTGTCCAGAACATGAAGTACGAGGCGGACAGCAACATTGACACGGCGGACCTCAGGGACCTGCAGACCGAGATCTGCCAGGTGAGCCAGATGATGGAGGAGATGGAGATGAAGGTGCAGGTGGCGCCGTGGGCCGTGGTGGCCAAGCAGGAGGCGGGCGCCGAGCTCAATTCCAACATGAGCGTGGGGAATTCTTCCGTGGGCGTCATCTCCATCTGCGAGGAGGAGCCCAAAGATGATGAAGGTGGAGGCGGCCGGGAAGGGGGTTTTGGATCCATCGGCGCAGTGGTAGTGTTCTTTGTCATAGTAACTGTGGCTCTGGTTCTGGGTTATTTAGTCGTCAATATGTAGGGAACTGCCCAACCAACAGCAGACTGCCCTGAGGGACACCTGCTCTACATGGCAAGAGCTCTACATGACAGAGAGGGATGTCTGGAAGGGGTGAAAATCCCTTCCCAAACGTATAAATCTTTGATTTGTGAATGTATTCAGTGGGACAGAGGAGTTAAAAGATAGGATACTAGAAGATCATAGACAGTGAGCACATGGGATGGAACGGCCATGGGTCCTCAAAGGCATTTGGAAGAGGCAAAAGGTCATGTATTTTTGGAGAAGAGGGAAAAAAAAGGTCCTAAAATTACGTGACAGTGTCTGGCCATCACGGGGATATAAACGACACGTAATCCAAGTGGATTAGTGGAAAAGCTCAAGCGTAAATGTAGCTGACGGTTATGTATCCCTGCTGATGTCCATCCGATGCTTTAGAGTCTCGATTTCAATCCAGAAGAGTCAGGTGTGTCCGCACAAGCAGGAGAAATGTCAAGTCTGAGATATAGGTTTGTGGTTAGATGCCTTTGGAAACTAGAGCCAGCAGCTAATCCCCGCTCACCACTTTGGTGGGGTTGTGCACAAATCTGGCCTGCTCCGCACTCCTGTCAGCACAGTTTTAATGCATCAGAATAATCTCTTCAACTGCACTTTAATAGGCATGCATCTTACTCAACTGCATCAAATTCCAGAGCTTGGCGCGAAGGGGGAGACGAGATGTGCACAGTTGTTTCTCACTGTACCTCTTCACTGTAAGCCTACTCTTGTTTCTATTCAGGGCTTTCTTGCAGATTTGAATGTAAAACATTGCAACGTGTGATAAGAAGATTTGTACATACAGTCTATGCTGCGATTTCAGGTCATGTAAATACAATTTAGTATATTTATTATAATAAAATTTTGAAACACACGTGGAAATGTGCCTTTAGTTCAAAGACAGCTATTCAGCTTTTTATTGTCTGCTTATGACATGTGACAGACCATGTTAACCTTTGACATCATTCTTAGCGCCCCATCATCTCAAGAGGATGGAGATACATACAGTAAATGCACTTGGAGGTATTTCAAGCAGGGGATTACTCTCAGACTTAACAAACTCAGTGTTAAATTATCGTTAAAGGAGAGTGACACAGATGCTCTCTTAGCTCCTTAATAGTGTTAAACCTAAGAGTCTTTACAGATATTTCTGGACTGGCACAAAGGGGAAACTAGTGGTGATGGGATGATTTGTACCGGGTCACAATGAACTCAGTGAGCTGCGGAGACCTACGCACATATTGGATTGGACACATAACTTCAAAATACTACATATATAAATTTAGCAACGTTTTTTCTCCATGTTTAGAACCTTTTAGATGAGTAACGTGCATAAAATATAGGAAATCTTAATAATTGAGAAGACTGAACTGAGGGAATAAGAAATTTTAGAAAAAATTAGATTATATTAGATTAAAAGCTTGACGTTTTTTATTTATTTTTGTTTATAATAATGGAGGAACTGGGATATTTCTTGTTATGGACAGTACCTATTGTAGCCAGTCCTTAATGACATGTTGGACCTGTTAAATATATCGGTTGAAATCGTCCTTTAAGGGAAAGACTATTAAAAAAGCTGTTAAATTAGGATTTAATACAAACAGCATCCTCGTCAGCTCATGCAGACTTTTGGTATTTAAAGTTCAGTCAAATACCGGCTACATGTATTAATATCATTGAAACAGATTTAATCGAGACTAATTTCTGTAGTTTAATAACAGCATGACTTCATGCACACATCCAGGGTAAATACCACCAAAATGACAGGAGCCATGATTGCACTCATTTTAGAATAGCAGACTGCTAACTTTCCATTTAGCAATCCATTGTTTGTTGGCAGCAAAATTGTTGTTGGTGAAAATCCAATGAATAACTTAGGGAACTATTTAAACACTGCACCTATTTCTGTAACACAATTACAGGCAGACCTTTTGTAAGACTTTATTTCTCGTCATTTATGAGATGATTTTCTGCTGCAGCTGATCACCTCTTCCCTCTAAAAAACAAACAAACAAAAGAAATGATCCAAAACATAATCTTCAACAAAATAATATAAGTTAAATTTGAAAAATCTAGGACAAAAATTATTTTAATTTTATTATTAAGACATTGCACCTTCCTTTCAAAAATATTTTTAGTGCGCAGGTTTAATTGTGTTGTTTTTACCAGTTCTTTTACTCATTTTACTGTACAAAATAATCAAAAAAACATCATTTGCAGACCTATATTCGTCAGTTTTATATTTATACTGTGGTAAAAACTGTATTTTTTATCATATTTGATTCCTTCAGATCTTTAGATTAACCACTTGCATAAAGAATGTATAAAGTGAATAGAACTTAATTTTTAGCTTTCACAAAAATAAAATTAAAATGTGTAGATATAAAAGAATAAGTTTGGGAAAATGTGCTTTCTTTTCATTTGTATCTTAAATAGTCTGTATATGAAAATAAAAAAATATCAAGGGAAATTTAAAGTAAGTCTAAATATAGACATATCCAACCTCCAGTCAGACAGACAACATGATAATATTTCTTTAAAATATGCTTTAATTTTCCTCTTTGACACATTGTTGGGTTAAAATTAAATTTTTAAAAGAGGTATATATTTATATATATATATTTGTTTGCCATAGTTTTTTTTACTTTTATAGATAAGTGGTTAGAAACACAAAGAGAGCATCCAGACAAACAAAACATATCTGAGTGAATTTCTTGCAGGGACGTATAAAAACCGAGAGTTTCTGAGTCATATTGAGCTGTTTGGTTTTAGTATATTTTCCAAGTCCTGTAGCAGTGACTCATAAACCTAAATATTACCCTCTTTAGAACCCCAAAATATTAAAAAATGAACTAAAAAAGTGGCAGAAACAAGCGAGTTTTAGGTAATTGAAGAGAAAATGACTCCTAAATCTTTACATGTCCATGAAAAAGAGTTCATGTTAATGCGAAAAACCCCATTACCAAAGGTTGGCAAAGACTCTTTTGAGCTGAGTACATTTACACTTTTATTACAGTAATATAGAAATATTTTACTAGAACCGCATCAGTTCATGTCGCCTGCACACATTTACCAAGGAGATACTCTCTGTGGGCAGAGTCGGTCCAAAGCCTCATCACTTCATCTGGACCTCGATGCAAGGTCTCCAAATCTGTGGGGTTTCTATGGAAACACTCAACAGACCGCAGACAGCACAGAAGGTTGAGCGACGTTATTTCGAGTCAGCCCGCTGTTTCTTCACTGCCGTTCAGCAAACACGCAGCATTCTGAAGCAGAAGGAGATGTGAGAGGAGGAGATGGCGGCGCCAACAAGACCACACAATCTCAACATCTTGTGTTTCGCTCTGACAAATATGCAGATGGATCAAAATGGCAGGTGGGAGAGTGCGTCAGGTTTGTGCAGGAAAGTGTTTCAGTTAAGTCAGAGTCATTTTCTGGTTCTAATGGACAAACAATAAGATGTAGATCTTTTAATACTAAACAGATTTTTTCTTGATTGTATAACCTAGAAAAACACAACTGTGAATTTACATAAAGCAACTTTGTGCCTCGAAACAATAAGTCCGCCTGAGCTTGTAGTTGTTGTATATGAAAGCTGATCTGATCTGCATTAGTAAAAGTAGTTCAGAGTTCCTCTAAGGTTTTGGCAAAGTCCTAAACGTTAAATTATTCAGTAAACCGATAGCATGTATTAAAACACCTCTAGGTAAATATCTTTACTGACTTTAGTTACGTTTTTCTAATGTTTTAAGGCCACGATGCACAACTGTAAAGTCAAAACGCAGCCAAGTCTGCAGGAGCCAAAATCAAATGTTTAATAGACATCCAGAAAGATTAATCTAAAAGATTAAAACAATTGTTTATTGGAAGTGAAGCATAAACCTTGCCATAGTTCTGCATATCTACAAATTGTAATGTTAACCGCTGAGACTTCCTCCACCACGATTTTCTTATCTCAGCAAAAACCGCCTTCAGGATACAATGTTTGAACGGTTGGATGCACATGCTCCTTCAGAATGGTTCGTCTTTTGAAGCGACGCATCCATCTTGCACAAGCATTGGGCCAAGGGAATACCATGATATGGCAGCCCAAAGCATCACTGATCCACCACCATGCTTCACTCTGGTAATGCAAAAGTCTGGGTGGGGTGGTACACTTCTTTGGGGCTTCTCCACACCGTAACTCTCCTCGATGTTGGGAAATAGTAAAGGTGAACTCTTCAGAGAACAATACATGCTACCTATTGTCCACAGACAATTGAAACCGGCGCTGGGCATTGGCACGAGTGACCAACGGTTTGGCTATAACAGCCCGGCGCTGTATATTGACCCCGTGGAGCTCCTGATGGACAGTTTTTGTGGAAACAGGAGAGTTAAGATGCACATTTAATTCGGCTGTGATTTGTGCAGCCGTGGTTTTATGTTTTTTGGGATACAATCTGAGTTAGTATCTGAACATCCCTTTCAGACATCTTCCTCCAGGATCCAGTTAATCCTGTTTGATGTGGTTCGTCCTTCTTGGTGGAAAGCTGACATTACCCTGGATACCTTAGCTCTTGATACATCAGAAAGACTTGCTGTGTTGGTCCCAGATGCACCGGCAAGACGTGCACAAACAATTTGTCCTCTTTTAAACTCTGGTATGTCACCCTTAAGGTTGTGTGCATTGCAAGATGTTGAGCAAACTGTGCTCTAACTGTGCTAATTGGACCTTCACACTCTGCTCTTAGTGGTGCAATGTGTAATAATGAAGACTGGCCATCAGGCTGGTCCAATTTACCCACACTAAAATGACAGGTGTTTCGGTTTCATCGTCCAACCCCTGTATCTCTTCACATCAGTTAAAATATTAACTAGGCTTTACCAGGAATAAAATGCCTCAGCTAGATATTACTGTTTTTTCAAGTCGCTTTAGAACATTTCCCAGAACAGAACTGAAATTGTCAAAAACTGATCATTGTGTCTGTGATGTAAACATCACAAAATGGTGCGTCTTGTTTCTGTGAACATGTGGCAAGTGATTTACTAAATGAATGCCTGTGATCAAGCACAGCTCTGCTATGTCCATCCTTTCCAAAACATTAAATCTTATTTTAGTCTGATTTGTAACGCAAACTTCCTAGAACACCTGAGACGAGACAAAAGTAACTTACAAGTCACTTATCTAGAAGACATATGAACCGTTTAAAGTAGATACTACTAGCAAATTGCTAGGAAGTACTACTTTTACTGGAATACTTTTTGTATGTCTTGCTGAGAAGTTTCTTGTATATTAGTTTTGCTTCTGGTTTACAAAGACATTTGCACTAGAAACTAGACAGAAATACTAAGCAGGATTTGCTGTGTGACTCTAACCATGAGCTAATCAGGACAGCATCAGTGAAAAGTTGAATACTTGATATTTTAAAATGTGACACATCTGATTGAGAAAGTATCTTCCATCCGTCTTCTTGCCCTGAAGAGTAGCGCTGTGAGAAGGGAAGACCTCCAAACGTGCAAAGGTGAGACATGCGGTGAGAAATGCAACCCGCTGAGACGGTCAATGACATTCATTTTTAATAAACTTCAAAACTGTGTTTTAATTTGTCCGTTCTCTTCTTCTTAGCAGCAAAATTAAGTATTTATACTGTAACTGTAATAAAGAAGCAACAACAGCTTTTGCAGGTGTGGCTCTGATTGTTCATGGAGATTGATTTATTTCTTATATAGTTACTGCAAAAAGAGTAACCAAATTTGATTGATAACTTGATAACCTAGCAAAAGATTTTACCGAAGACATACGAAAAAAGACACAGGAAAACATACATTTTGTTCAAAAATCATTTCTTTTTAAAATTAGACCACTTCATCAGATCTGCATATGGGCCGCCGAATATGAAAGAAAGTGATCACAGTTTTTCACACTCACATTCTCTCCATATTTAGGTCATTTTGTTCACATTTAGCCAATTTGAGTTGATTTTCTTCACATTCAGCACATTTTACACACATTTAGACATATGTTATATGATATCGAAAAGTTTTTACGTCTAAGTTTTATATCTAAATGTAAATATCACAAATAAATCTAAATGTGAATATTAACACTTGGATATATATTTATTATTTGACCTAAACGTGGAGAAAATGTCAGCGTGAAAACTGTGATCACTTTCTTTTACATTCGGCGCCCTACATCTGCCTTCTCTAGTGGAACTGAGATACTACACGGCCCATAACTATTGTGTTTATTCGTAATCCGAAACATCGTCACAGCAGTTTGTGATGGAATCGTGAAACAATCGGGAAAAAGTAACAAGTGAAAATTGGAAACATCCTCAATCAGAGCTTACAGTTATATGTACACATATATTATTAAAATATGACTTTTTTCGCCCTAAGTTTTTGAATATTGACACAATCTTGATCAATTGATTTGCAAATAGGGCTGCAGCTAACGACTATTTTATTAGTCGACTAGTCACCGGAATTCATTGTCGACTTTTTCTATTATCGATTTTTGTCGACGATGTCCACGAATGGTTGCAGCCCTATTTGCAAACTACACAGGTTTTTTGTTTGTGTTGTAAAAGCTAGTTCAGGTCAAAATTTGTTTTCATCACAATGTTGTTCATCAGTCTAAAATAGAAAACAAGAGAACCAAATTGATGATTACTTCTAACCTGAGTGTGAGCAATAATAATAAAACAAAAGTATGCATTATACATAAAGACGTATCATATTTTGACTGAATATTGTAGGACAATTATGCTAAAATAAGGATAAGTCCTTCTTACTCTGAGCCAGGAGGATTTCTCACTGAGGTAAAATCAACGGTCATCGGATGAATCGCCACTGCGACTGAGAGCAAACCGCTCTTCTTTTCATTGTAAAGTGAAAATCAGTAACTTCAAAAACAGCACTAAACAATATGTTTCTGATATTTACTAATAGTAAATGTTCAAATTCCCATTGAAAAAAAATAAAAAATCCAAATTAGAATCTGACTTAATGGAAGAAAAGGAGATCTGATGATGTTATAAGTAGTTAGAGTTCAACAGCTGTTAGAGCGGTCAGTCAAAGCTGACTTTTTGAATCGTGTGTCAACATAACGGGGAGCAGGTGGTTGTACTTGGGCTTGGCGGTGATCTGTAGAGTTGTGGTGTAAGGATCTTGGATCAGCATGCGGTGTAACTCGGACGCATCCTCCTCCAACCCAGAGTCTTTGGCGTGATCTGCATCTGTCTGCTGAGACGCGTTCTGTGGATAAAGTTTATCGCCTGACGAGAAAATGAAATACGTTTGAATCGTTCGTTTTTTGTTAGATCGCACTTACAGCCGCGGCTTTAACGGTTAGCGTCACATCGATCAAGTCAAAGCAACTTTCACATTTGAGAATAAATCTGCAATTCTCACTTATTAGACTGAACCTATACACTAACTACAGGTACATCTAAAAAATCCAGTCAAATTCACTGGTAAATTGTAAAAAACACATTATATAGATTTATTACACATAGACGGTGACATTACTATACTTAAAGTTTTCACAATATTCTATTTTGCGAGAAATAGTTTTCATAATCTGTAACCAATAACTACAAGTAAAAGTAAAAACATGATATATTGCCGAAAACTGCAATATTTTCCAACGGTCAATTGGGAAAGTAAAGATGATTATGTTATAGATTCATTACATGTAGAGTTTGTGAAAATGATGTCAATTTCTATGAACTCGATACTCGGTTAGACCTCCTCTTGCATGAATTACTGCATTAATGCACAGTAGCACGGAGATCTGCGTATGTCTCTAATGGAGGCTCAGTTTGTTCTGTTTTGTGAGCAGTGGGGAGCAGAAATATTGTAGTAATTCCTGTTAGATTTCTGTGTCGACTGTGGAAACACAAATATGTCACTCTATGTTGGACGTTGCTATGTTATACAAGAGTTTAACTTTCTGTGAGGACTGGTGACAAATATTCCACTTTCATCCAATATTCTAATTTGTTGAGACGTGCCTGCGTAAAAAACTTCCAGATCTTTCTGTCTGTAATGAATGTATAAAAAAACGAGTTTGACTTTCTAAAGTTAATACCTGAATACTCTGAGGGTTTTAGGGCCTCCAAAGACCTCCCAAAACAAACAGCTCTCCAAAGAGAAATGCAACTTATTTCATTCAACACGTTCACGTCCAGACTGAGAGCACCAGAGATTACCTCCTTAAATTGGGACCGTTTATGGCATTGCTGATTGTGTAATTAGTATGTAACGTTTGCTGCCTCTTTGCCGGGATCCCCATGAAAAAGAGGTTTTCAAACTCAATGGGGCTTTCCTAGTTAAGGAATAAAACAAACAACACCTATATCTGTCATGTTTGGTTTCAACAACAGATGATGTAATGGTTAGATTACCATAATTCAGAAACCAAACTGTGACATCATGGCGGCTGGCTCTGTCTATCTGCTAACTATCAGTCTGGACCGTCGTTAGAAGAGACGCCACCGACGATCGGCACCTGGGAGCAGCGAAATGTGGAGCCGATCCTGCGCGACGACGACAGGCAGCCACTGATCGCAGCCTTCCGTGGCGCGCTGGTGGGCGAAGCTGTGGAGGTCGTTCAGCTGCGGGAAGCGGCACATCCGGCTAAGCTCGTAGAACTGTGGAGGAGCGATCCAAAGCTGCCGGGCCCGGTAGCTCTGCAGGGCCTGTGAGGGCGTGGACCACTGAAACACGACAACAAGGTCAAGTTGATTGATTTGCACCATTTTTCTACAGGCATACGCTTTTCACGTTAGCCTTTCCTTCAACCTTTATACATTCAGACATTAATATCATGCGTTTTTTAAAGACAGGCTTGATTCTGACGGCTTAATTACCCCTGAAAACACACATCTAATGTTTTCCTGGCTATTTGAAAGTGAGGCCGAATAATCTGCTGATCAGGTCTTCAAGTCTCTTGAATCTTAAACTAGTTTGACGGTATCATCTGCAAGCTTTGGGGAGTTCTTAAAACCTTTATACTTCACATATAAAGTAAAAGGTGTAAAGTTTATTAAAGGGATTTGTAGCCAAATAAAAAAAAAATCTGAATCAGCAAAGCATTAAAAAACCCCTAAATATCGGTATTTGGTGCTGAAAAGTGACCGGTGCATCTCTGGGATGCTTGTGTCTGTGACCTGGAGGCGAACAATCTCCCGGTGGTCCTGCAGGGCTCGGGGCTTCTCCTGCAGGCAGCACATGAAGAACGCCGTGTCGAACCTGCAGCTCCCGTATCGCCCGCTGGGGGTCAGCCAGTTGGCCCACTCATGCAGAGCCCAGATGTTGGGCAGCAGCTCCAGCTGCTGGCACATCCGGACGAAGTTGGAGGGGTTCTTGCTGACCAGAGCTCTCCACCTGGTCAGCTCCTCCTCGGGCAGTCTGTGTTCAGCGTGGAGCTCACTGGGAGGTGCGTCCTGGCAGCTTTCCAGCAGGCGACTCTCTTCCTTTCTAGGCACAGCCAGCAACACTCCCGACTCCTCGAAAGTCTCCCTGACGGCGCAGATTCTCAGGGCGACTCCCCCCGGGACGCGAGAGCCGAGCTCTGCGCGGTCGGTGGCGAATATCGGCGGCCTGTCCTCCGCTGGTTGCTTCACGCTCCTCAGACCAAAGGCGGGAGAGTGAAGGAAAGACTCAAACACGGCCAACCAGTCAGCCGAGAAGTCCGACGAGTCCAGCTTCCCGCCGGGGAAGACGTAGGCGTTGGGCATGAAGGAGCTTTCAGCGCTTCGCTTCAGTAGCAGAACGTCGTAGTCGAAGCGGGAGCTGAGCGGCGGCGCGTCCGACAGACTGTCCGCTCCGAGCTTCCGTCCTGCGGCGAGGATGAGCGTGGCCGCCTCCTTCCAGCGCTTCAGTGCAGAGTTCATCCTCAAACCAGCAGGTTTCTACAGTTTCAGGCTGAGGAGACTTTCAGTTCGCGCTGCCAGCAGGTTTGTGTTGACGGAAGTGACGAAGTTAGTGAGTTGCGTGTTGCTCGCCGTCGCCCCCTACCGGTTGGAGGACTCTTCTTCTTCTTCTTCTAATTCTTCTTCTTCTAATTCTTCTTCTTCTTCTTCTTCTCTATCATGGTGGATCGCAAGCAACTTTAAGGTGTATACCGCCACCTACTGTACATGAGTGTGTAGCAATATTTCTTTACATAATTTAAACTCTATTTTTTAATTTTGTATTTTGAAGAAATATAAATAGTTCTTTATTTAATCTGCAAATACCCAGCATGTCTCCCTCATTTCCCCAAATTCCTTTTAGACTCCATTCCTGACCTTTCCTTCCAACCATTCTTCTCAATTTCTCCCTTTCAGGTTCATATTTTTTACAGTTCATCAATACATGTTCTACATCTTCTTTCTCTCCACATCCTTCACATTTATCATTACTTTTCCTCCCTATCATATACAAAATATCATTTAAAAAGGTGTGACCTACTCTCAATCTGCTCATTATTATTTCCTCCCTTCGATTTCTCATTTTAATATTTCTAATCAATACTGACTTTTGAACTCTATACAGTCTTCTACCCTTCTTATCTTCATTCCACCTTTTTTGGCATTTTTCCATCTCTTCACTTTTAATATGAGATTTCCCTTCCCCTTTCCCAAAAGGAATAGTAATGGTTATTGCCCCATTTAAAGCCCTCTTTGCTAACTTATCTGCCTTTTCATTGCCTTCAACACCTTCGTGTGCTGGTACCCAACAGAACCAAATATCAATGCCACACCTGTGTAATCTAAATAGGCTGTGCTGAATTTCTAAAACTAAATCTTTCCTATCATTTCCTTCTCCCTGAATACTTTCTAAAACTGCTTTGGAATCTGTGCATATCGGTTGGAGGACTCAAAGGCATGCGTGGGTTTTCTCCTAAACAGTGATTAATCACAAAATTACGTTTTTATTTTATGTATTTACATTAAACTATTTTTTTATTTGTTAGACATCTTATACAAGGCAATACAATACATAGTCCGTCTAGTGACACCAGAGTGACGTGTTCCATTGATTTTTCCATTGATCCATAGATCAATAATTTTATTGTACAGAAATATTAATGAACAAGGCCAGTTCTAAATCAAATACAAAGACAAATTTATTTCTAATTTAATTTAATTCAATGCATCATGGAGCCAATTTTATTACTTCAAATCGTATGGTGTCCATGTGGACATGAAAATAGTACAGATATGAAATCGAATTCCCTCAAAAAAGGAAGGAAGTGATAAGCCCTGATAGACATACGACTTATTAAGCTTTTTTATGCAAATGGTTCCTTCTATCAAACATATGTCTTTGAAAATGGTGCACTGCAGTTGGGGAACATTTAGAGGTGGTGTTACTGCACACAGGTTCACACCTATGTTGGAACTTGTGGAAACTCAAACTCGGAAAGCTGGACATCAGGGGGCTTTCCAGTTGATTTTTTTTGACTGGGAAGTTGGAATTGCCAAGTCCTGACAATAAATACAATGCGCCATTAATAAATTGTCTTCCAGTTAGCACAGTCAGAGAAGTTGGTATTCTTATATGGTATCTTCGCTTTTTGTTTGCTCTGCTGGAAAAGAGACAAAAACTATGCTAATATTTTGGACGCAGAAGGTATCTGTTGTCTTTGTGGAGTTGCGTTGTTCCACCAAGGCTTATTTTCTCAATAATTTTAGCAGCCATACTGGATCCCAAGGTTAAAATTAGGGAAATCCCCAAACTTTTTGGGGGTTACTCCAAATCCAGGAAAGGTCCATTTGATTTTTCAGCACTCAGAATTCGGAAGTCATCACTAAATAACTTGTGGGAACAACTTGTTTTATTCGTAGCAACAAATCAAAACTATAACGTTTTCTGTGAGACCTTGGACCGGCAGAGTGGCTTGTGTTTAAAGACCCTGTTAAACAACTTAAACAGCAGGTTGTGTGCAAGTTCTGTCAATAGGAAGTACAACATTTAAAACCTACTTTGTGATCTGTGAAACCTGTATTTAGTTTGTAAAACTTTAGTAAAGGGTGAATATCTATGCACTGGACTCAAAAGTGGAACAGATTCAGCTTAAAAAAATACACAATTCAGACAGATTTAAAAAAAAAAATCTTAATAAAAAATAATTCCTATCAAGACAGACGCATGTTGCTCAAAATCAAATCAGCCAGATTCCAAATCTCCCTGAACGTTTCTGAGACCTGGTCATATTGTTCTTGTTCTTCATGGGGTTACTGAGTTTATATGTCAGTGTGTTCCTGTGCTAGAAGATTACAGTTGCCTCTGAGGCAACTGTTCAAATTCTCTTACAATCCGTATGCAGGAAAAAAAGCAGGAAAAAAGCGAGTCTAAATATAGTCTAATAGTGCTTTGAAAGGGGTAAAAATCTAAATTGTATTAATTTGAATGCAGGAAGTGGAAACATTTGTAGCTGCATTTGTATGAGCTGTGTTATTATATAAATCTTGTCATATTTCTAACTGTTACATGCATAAGCAAAGAACTGTTTATGTAAAAAAAAAATCCAGACGAATACCAAGTCCAGGAGACATAATGAGTGGCCGCATGAAGAACTGAAACATCTAGTAAGACTATAATTATGGTATAGCAGGGTCGAGTTCTCTGATTATGCACCTCTAAGTAGAAAAAAATCTGTATAAAACCTGGGCAGAGTGGAAAGGCAATGTGCAGACGCACACACAAATGTACAAGCACAAAACATCAGTGGTGTCGTATATCTTTATCAAAGAGGCATTGTGAAGAAGTCTGGATATATAAACTCAAATGGAGGGACATGTTTCAGCGTTTTCAGAGGGAAAAAATGTTTCGACTTCACATGTGCATAAGCTCTGAATCCGCCAATAACCTCAAAATATGGTTAAAATAAAATGAATGTGTGGTTTTGTAGCTGCAAGCTAACATCATTTCAGTCAGAACGTTACAGTTAAGGTACCGTGTTACGTATGGTTGGCTAAAGCCAGATTTACCCTGTTTCTCCTCAGAGGCTTTAGTTGTAACTTCTAGCATCATAACTTTCTGCTGGTGCTGGGATTCATTCCCCCTTTCTGGTCTTGATGATCCAGGATGACCAATCAGCTTTAAGAACCTCCCACCAGGGGAGTGTGTTCAGACTCATGGAGCCACAGGTTTTCTCCCAGGTCAGATTTTCCTGCTCTCCTTCACCTTACTTGGCGAAGCATCATCTATTTGCTCTCATCACTGGCCGCAAGATTTTACAGAAGCTTCTGTGGACATTTATGGAGTCTTACTAAGGGGGTTTCAAACCATAAGTAAGTGAAACAGTTAAACTTATTCATCAGGTAGCACACACTTACAATACAATTGAGGTTTTTGTTTTTCTTCTTCATCCTTTTAACAGTCGAACACTTGTTTGATTATACATTAACACATTGTGAAGTTACATATTATCTTGGATTGTGAGAAAAGTCAACATCTATATGTTTCCTTTAATGTGTCTCTCAAAGTTTGTGTCTCTGTGTGCTCTGGTCATTTTTAGGACTTGAACAATCTAATCACAGTTTTAAAGTAGGAGGTTTGAGATAAGAAGTTATGATTGAAACATAAGTTTAAGTCTTATCTAATGCCTAAAGAGCAATGCAGGGAAACATTTACTAAACATCTAGAGATGAACCTTTCTGTAATAATATTAATAAAAATAAATAGATAAATCCAATTTATTTGTTGGGATGTGTTTTTAAAATAGATATTATATACAATATATTCCAAGTGTTGTCCAAATGTAAAAATGTTTTTACAGCTAGAAAAGGTTCCTTATTACTTAATATGTAACATATTGGTAATCTAACAAAAATCTAACCTAATATGTTGCTTTGCTCTTCAAGTTGAGACAATTTCTTGCTCCTTCACCCTACACAGAACCTCATTGTTTTACATATCAGCAACATCATTTAGTTTAAAACATTTCAAACTTGCATTAAAAAAAAGGAATGTAAAGTGGTTGCGTTTGATTCCTTTTCTTTCAGAGTTTCTACAATCAGAACCTCGTGAGTGTTGCTGAGGATAATTAAATTCAGATTGTGTTTGACTGTTTCAATCCAGTTTCAGTGCCACCTTGTCTAACCAGGAAAAAAAGTGTAATGGCTGGGGAAAAAAACAAAAACGACAAAAGCATCCAAGAATGTTTAACTGTAGCAGGTTTAGTATTTCTGGGAGAGGGCAGAAGAGCTGGAATCACTTTGATAAGGAAGCTCATAATGTTGCATTACAGAATTATTTTTAGGAAGGAACTCAAAACAAAACTATCAAAATGCAACTAATGTACGACTGGCATTGCAAAAGCTTGCCTTTAAAAAATGCTATATGAGCTAATAGCATGTTTAGTAGCTGATATATTCCAATATTTTTATTCTTATCAAAAATATTCAGTTTGTATATGTTTTAAATCTGTCTATTTTAACTAACTAAAAATAAAAATCTATGTAAATATTTGAATAAACTAAGAAAAACTATTAAGTTTTTACTCCTGATGCAAAGTTTCAATCCTTAAATCCGATTGAAAAGGTTTTTCCAGGGGTCCTGAAGATCGAGTGCGTTGATAAAGCTGAACATCTCCACCGCTTAGTGTGATGAATCTCAGATTCTCATCTTTTAAAATCTCTTCTGCGTAAACGATGGCAAACAAATCAACATTGATATAGAACTAATATTCTAAATCACGCTCTTTCTTTTTTTATATATATTTTTTGCATTTGTTTGTCGGGTCATTAAAGAAGATGTTGCTGTTGTGGGGAAAGTAAAATCCTGTAAACCTTATCTCGCATGTGACTCAAGTGACCACGATTGAGTAACTGTTAACAAGACTGCTGTTAAAGTTGGAAGATGTTTACCAGTAAAAAGACAAAATACTTTCTTCCAAGCTCTCTGACATTATATAAAACTAAACTTTTCCTGTTTCCACTTAATTGAGGTGGCTAAACTAAACAAACGTACACATCTCTTCAGTAATAGGTCAAATCGCCTTCAAATGGTTTAACCTGGGTCAAGTATTTCGCATATCTTTCCACAAACATCTCATAATAGTTTTCACATTTCTCCCTACAGAGCTGGTGTAACTAGGTCCAGTTTAAAGCCTTTTTGCTCTTAAACACCTGTCCAGCTTTGCCAACAATCTTGTTCTGACAATAACATCAGAGCTTGAGTCTCTTTATGACTAATTAGGCAATATGCCAGCGTTGCTGTCAATTTGAAAAAAATTGTGATTGCTCTTTAACTGTGTGATGTCTAAAGACATTGCTTCAATATTTTCACATTTTGTTCAAGATACCATCTTCTCCTTTGGAGTTTGGCCTGCGGCAAACACCCCAACGACACAATACTTCCAGCCCCACACCGCATAGCCTGTAAACATCTTAAAATAAAATGTTCTATATTGTCCCTTGCAGAAAAAACGCACTATTATGGAAAAGGTTTTAGTTTCTTATTTAATAAAGTTCAGGACAATATCTTGTTTAAGCTGTTTGTGTCTTTTTTTGTGAAGAAATGGACACAGGCAGCATAAAAGGAGCTTCACAAAATGGCCCCACAGACAAGGCTGACCATTCAGATGAAAAGCGTCCTGACAAGGCAACAGTACTTCAAAAAGATGTGAGTATTCTGAGAAAGGGCCAGAATAGATGTTCACACAATCCCATCATATGTACCTTTTTGCATTGCCAGAGCTGCGTACCAGGCAGTGCCACAACTAGTGTCTCTGCAAATTAACCCTGTGGACACCGACGCTTTGCAGCTGTCCAGGCTCCCTCAGCTCCCACAGTCCTCAGATTTGAGTTATTGTGGTTAAAAAGAAAAAAAAAATATTAAAAGTTGTTTTTTTATTTTAGATAAATTACTTTAAACTCTTCTTATATAAAGTATTCTACAAAGACAGCTTCCTGGTTACAAACTTAAGTCTCCTGAGCTGCTGAGCTGATGTATAACTATTTCACTTGTTTGGTCCAACAACATAAGTCAGCTCCTCTGGCTGACATTTAGGAGTCCATCTACGTTTGAGTAAAGCTCAGTAATGTATACTTTTTTTTTAGAGCCCTCTTCCTGCCTCTAAAAGCTAAAAGAGCCTTTTAATTTTTCACAGAATCCTCAAAATAATTCCCTTTGTTTCTTTTATCAAACCTCAGGGACTGACTTAAACCCCACATATTAACCTTATGCACAACTTTTGGTATGCTAAGATTATTTTCTCTCATTTACTGGAAGTTGCATGCAAGATTCTTATCTGTCTTTTTCTATGGCCCTGACATAATGACAGGTTTTTATAGATAAGGCACAGGCAACACGTTATGCTTGACTTTAACTCATCTGTATACAGCAGGTCAAACTGACCTGATATGAAGAGACGGACATATTGCAAATAAGAGTTCCAATAATCTCCATTGCTACAGGTGTAGCAAATCATTTGGCTGATTATGCAGACTGCTTTAAGGGACATTTTAGAAGAAAAAAAACAATTTCCAATAATCAGCCTTATAATGCCATGAGAGGGTATCATCCTTCCAATAAGTCCGGCTATGAAATCAACTTTAAACTAAATTTCCCACAGTTCATTTGGTATGTGACTTTAATTGTCAGAGTTGGGACAAAGTTGGAGCGCAGTCAGTCGAAATTTCCTGTTATGATTCTGTCGATATATGTAAACTACATAATAATCTGTATGAATAAGTAAAGTAAGAGCATGCGAGCATTCCATTTTCCTCAGAATCTTTTACTGTATTTATAAACCTAAGTTTCTGAGAAGCCTTTGGGTGAAAGTTTGTTTTTGTCCTCTCTTTGCTCAGATCGGACTACTGAGTGGCATTTCCCTGATTGTGGGGACAATGATTGGCTCAGGCATCTTCATTTCTCCTAAATCAGTGTTGCTGTACTCAGGAGCTGTGGGTCCCTGCCTCCTCATCTGGACTGCCTGTGGAGTCTTGGCAACATTGGGTGAGAGCAGCATTCAGGATGATTGCAGCAGTTTCACTGTTGTGTTAAGAGCAATCTCACATAAAGAAAATTATTAATCTTGCCCCAAGGTTTTTATAAAAGCAGTTGAAGTGCTTTATTTCTTGAGTGAGACAGGATTTTAAATCTGTTTTTCTATTAGGACTAGATTGTCTATTATAAAATCTTTTATCTTTAATGTGCATATTATCTGTTACTGAATATAGTTTGATAAACCATTATTTCTGGCCTTTAATGGGCTAAAAACACAAAGAAATTGTGTTTTTAAGCACAAAATAGTAGCTTTTTTAGGTTTCTCGTATTAATATCTAAGTTTTCTAAACCCTTAAAAACATGACATCATCAGGAATAGTGTCTGCAAACCCTTTAAATAAAACATTGCATAAGCTGTTTTTAATAGCCCTCAGGCAGAAATTTGTAATCCTGTTTTGTGTCAAATATTTTGTGTTGATTTTGTCGTTCTTGGTTTCTCTGGGATGCTGATAAATGGAATTTGTTGTCATCTTCATCTTTCGGGCGGACTGTAAGACATGAGGACACAGTAATAATTTCCCCCCCAAAAATTGGTTTATTTCTCAAAATAACCAAACCTCAAAGAATTATGATAAGGCTTTTTACAGGAGGTCAAAAGAAGAAACCAAAATCCAAGGCAAAATCACTATTTAACATAAAATCTCAAACTAACTGCTCAAACCAAAAAAAAAAACTGACCTCCCAGACAACAAACAAAAGGGACTTAAATCTTGGCTGATCAGACCAAATTGAAACAATCAAGGAATCAAGGAATTTTATTTGTCATCACATCACATGTGGAACATGGGGTGGGACGAAATTCTAATCCCCCGGTCCAGTTTACACCCTGATAGCAATTTTAAATAATATAATAAAATATAAAGAACTATGCGAGAAATAGGATTTGACTACACAGAATCTACAATATGGACACAGAATCTACAATATGGGACTTCGGACATAGCAGCAATGAAAATTCGGAGTGCAAGTGACATATTAAGTGACATTTCAAAGTGACATTTCAAAGTGACATTTTAAAGATGATACTAAAGTGAACAGTGCCGGTTAAATGAGAAAGTGTTTTTCATTTGTAATTGAGTGTGTTTGAGAGTCTCACAGCTTCAGGAAGGAAGCTGTTTCTCAGTCTGGTGGTTTTACACTTGATGCTCCGCAGCCTCCTGCCTGAGGGGAGCGGGACAAAAAGTGAGTGTGCTGGGTGTGTGGGGTCCTTCATGATGCCGGAGGGCCTCTTCCTGCATGGAGGTGTAAATGAGGAAGAGGGAAGGGGAACATCTGCACAAACTTAACTAAAGTAACTAAATACAGTTTGCTTGAGAATTAACTTTAACTAATAACTACGCAAAATTAAACAGAAGCAAAATTACAACAACATAAAGAAGTTATACAGCAAATTAAAATAAAGAGTTCATGGTCTTCCCCCCATGGCAGAACTCCAGATGGTATCACCCAATCAGTCTCTCTGGGATTGGAATATGCCAGCTGGAGTCCATTGCTGCAGCTCAGCTCGAGCACCCCCCCCCCCCCACAGCACCAACAAAAGAAAGCACAAGAAATATTAAATATATGACAAAATGAAATATACAAAAGTTAACTTAATGTGCGCGCTACAATTAGAAGTGATGTATTTTAACATTTGTCAAATATAATGAAAAACCCATAACCCATGACGCAGTGTATATATATAAAAAAAACCTCAAAATGAAAATGTGTGTGTGTGTGGAGTTACCGCCTGTGTGGCTGTAGGTGTGGACATATTTAGGTTTTGGATCAAAACTGACGCGTATTTTGAAGAACTTAGAGCAAAAATTTTTACTTTTGTCTGGAAAAGAACTAATCCCACAGCATGATGCTGCAGCTACAATGTTTGACTGTGGGTGTGTTGTTTATGTCAGACATGTGTTTTTGAATACAGGCAGATGTAGTTTGGTTCATTCAGACTAAAACAACATTTTAAAAACAAATTTTACAATTTTGACAGAAACATCCTGTTCTGGTAATGTGCTCCTAGATTTTCTCCATTGTTTATAAGGAGACAAATGTATCTTTTGTGACTCATCTTTAAGTTTTCACTTCATTTCATGACTGAGCAACAATGAGCAGCAGGAGAGCAAAGATATTCAGGCCCAATCAAAAAAAGAAAAAAGAATATTATTAAGACGATTTTTTATGTAACTCAGCCATATTAAATAAAATATTATACTATATTCTTGTTAGTTATGACGATTTTACACTTACAGCTATTGATAAAAAGTATATTTATATTGCTTTTAGGTTGTTTTGGAAAGGTATGTTTATTCTAAAAAATTAAGCTTGTAGAAACTCACATTGTTAAATAGGACTGTAGTTGGGTTCATCAGAGTTCATTAAAGAAGAGTGGTAGGGAGAAAATGAGTCCAACTTTGCCTTAAAGCAGAAGTTTGTGCCCACAAATACAACCTGGTCAATGTATCTTGTTTTTGTTTTTATAGTTGTACTATAACAGGTTTAAGATAGAAATGCACTGGATATTTGTCACAAAACTGACTGAAAAGGCAGGTCCCAGCTCAGGGACTGATCTTGACCAAGCTTATCAAAGCCAGAAGCTTGCTGACCTCCTTTTGACCTCTTGTCTTGGCAAGCAAGACCCTCTTTGATCAAAAGAAATCATAAAAAGCTAAAGAGACTTTACTAATTTTATGGAATGGAATGAGTTGTATTTTAAGACCTAGTCTTATATTTCTCCCTCCTCATCTCTCCAATCTCTTGATTGCATTCCCTCTCATTTTCTCTCCCTTTTTGAAAAACAATTCGTCTGCATAGTTACTTTAATTGTTACACACAGCTCGTTTTGGGGTTGAAGTTATGAAAAGGATTATTTTCGGAGCTTGTTTCCTTTTATATTAGATGAAAGCCTAATTTATCCAGGTTTATCTCTTTGTGATTTATCTGAAAAGTTGCTCATTCTCACGTGCATTTATACCGACCGTGTGGCCTCTTTCTTGCAGAAACATTCAGTAAGTTATTTTTTTTAATGTTGAAGATTTTAAAATCCAACCATCTCATGTTACATACATTTTGAAGCACTAAGACTGGGGCTCATTGTTTAACGCCATTGGGGTCGCCTGGTAATTTAATACACTCTTGTCTTTTTATTATGTGCTTATAAGCTGCAGCAACAAATACCCCCCCAACACAAAAAAAGAAAGCAGGCATAAAAACATACAATTTTACTCCAGGTAAACCACTAACTCTTACATCTTAATTAGCCTGTTTTTACTAGTGATTGTTTTATGACAATTATAAAATGTAATCCAACTCTGAGAATTGCAGGCGCTCGAGTATAAACTTTCAGAATAAACCAGCAGGACTTTGTCCTTGAACGTCGGGGTGGTAAATGTTAATGTGTTTATGGACAACATAACAGATTGATAGAGATGATAGATAGTCATCACTTACAAACAGAAATCTGGCTCATTTGCTTTTGAGGATGACTCAGTTAAACAAAAACCTTAATCTTAATCAAGTTACTCTTTTATAACTCTGATTTATGTCTTTATGTCTCACTATCCAGGAGCCCTTTGCTATGCTGAACTTGGCACCATGATCCCCAAATCGGGGGCAGAGTACTCCTACTTAATAGAGGGTTTTGGATCCATTGTAGGCTACCTTTACTCTTGGACTACCGTGATGGTGCTGAAACCCTCTTCATTTGCCATCATCACTCTTAGCTTTGCAGAGTATGCCTCTGCCCCCTTTTACCCTGACTGCACGCCTCCTCTTGTGGTTATCAAATGCCTGTCAGCAGCTGCAATAAGTAAGTACACAAACAGGAACCCCTAGTTTGGATATCCATGGGTGTTCATAAAATGGAGCTGATTATGAAGATAACTGTAAATTTCATTGTTGATTGTCCTCTGCTTGTTTCTTCTCAGTCATAATCACTAGTGTCAACTGCTTTAGCGTCAAGCTAGCAAGCTATGTGCAGAACCTTTTCACGGGGGCCAAACTCATCATCATTATCGTGATCGTGGTGGCTGGGATTGTTCTGATGGCTCAAGGTAGGCCGGTTTATTCTGCTTATTCATCTTAGTCATCTAAGCTTGCAGTCAGATAACCTCATGTTTGACGCTAAAATCTCAGTTTGATGTTTTTTGTATGTCTGAATGCAGGAAAAACAGAAAACTTGTCAAACGCCTTTGAGGGCTCATCTACGTCTTTTGGAGCAATTGGACTTGCTTTTTATAATGGACTTTGGGCTTATGATGGATGGTAGTAGTTAAAGTTTTTTCATCATATAATATATATATATATATATATATATATATATATATATATATATATATATATGGACATTTATCAAAGTTTAGATTTATTAAAATTAAAGCAACACTAATTAACTTTTTTAACCTTCATAAAATATTTTCATAACTTTTGTGATTATATGGGGACTTAAAGCCTCTGTCATGGCCCGTGGGGGTCTGTATCGCTTTAACTGGCACTAAGCAACTTTAAAGAGGGTGGCAGGAACCCTGCCACACAACACAACTACAAATGTGCTGACTGCTTTACGACATACGTCAATTCCCCCGTTTCTTATCTCCAACATCATCATCTGACATTGTTTCACCACAATTAGATTCATCACCTCATCGCTATTCATCCTGCACACAGACACTGGAAACAGAAATGTACTTCAATCCAACTGCAGGCGACCAGGAGATCAGGATTTTACGACGCTATGCGCTGGTCCTCATGGGAAATGCAGTCTTCTTCAGGCAAAACACTATCACTTTTGCCCACACTGGGCCACCAAAATCAACCAAAAGTTCTTTAGTGTTGCTTTAATCAATTATGATAACAGTCTATTATTTCAAAAGATTTAAATAAAAAAAAACTCATACAAAAACACAATCTCAATATTATATATTACTACAGAGGGAAATGTTATTTTAGGTTCACAAGAGTTTATGCTGTAGTTTAAGTAAAAAAAAGGTGCCAATATTCCCTTGAAAGTCCTACCAAAATGGGACAGAAACTCTCTAGATATTTTTAAAAGGGATCTATCCGTATCTGTAGATCAATAGTCATGCTGCACAGAAAAACAGGGCAATCATAAATCACCTCCAGAAAAGTCACATTTAAAAAGTCTCTTTCTCTCTCTAATATAATATTAATAATAATAAAATAATAATAATAATTATATATATATATAATAGCTTTTATTAAGTCTAATACAAAATCTGATTTTAGAACTTCTTAAGAAAGTTAAGAGTTGTTACAGCTGCCAGTAGCATAGTAACAAGATAGCAAGTTTTTGTCCCTAACAATAAGAGACTGGCAAAAACATTTTAATGGTACTTGCTGAGAACAGCTGACATGCTGCTGAAGAAGACAACACTTATTGTTTAAACAGTAGTTACTAGTGTTTTTCTATGTTTTAATAGTTGTACTGAGTGATAAAACTAAAACCCTTAATTAGACTGTTATTGTCCCATTTCTCCTGTAGATGAGTAAACCTTTTCATTTAACTGAACTGTTTCACAAGATGATTTTACAGCAATAGTTGACAAATTTAATGACTTTATGTGGACACTTTATGATGTCTGAGAGCATCATGCTCGGTACATTCGATGATGACAATAGTGATAGTGATTTGTCACACTGGTGACTTCCACTGATGGCTTGTGAATACAGCTCCACCAGGTCTTTTTATCTCTTTGGATTTTTAAATGTTTCATATAGTGGAAGAAGTGTCACATATTTAATTGAAACAACTATCTATTAAATAAATAAATAGTGTAAAAATGTATGAACACTTAGACGTTAGTTTTAACTGTTAAGTCTGAACCAATAGGCATTCCCTGAAGCTCATTTTGATCTGGATTTAACTTTTAATTTTTGTCACCATTTTTCCAGGAACCAATTGAATTTTATAACTGAGGAGCTGAAAAACCCATATAGGTAAAGTATCCAAATTTAATCTGTTGGTTAAGGGTTTCAAAGTAGTTGTACGATATTTATTTTTGCATCTGGATAAGCTTAAAAGAAGAATCAACCCATCCATCATTTAATCTGGCTTATTCTTACAGTTTCATGTTGGGAAACTTCAACACCCATGCATAGAAACTCTGAGGATGGCTTTTTTTTAAATGTCAATGCATTTTTGATTTAGAAAACACTGGAAATTAATGTACAATGTCTATAAAAAGTATTCAGCCCCTCTGATGGTTTACAGTTTTTATTGCTGTTACAAGTCATGATCAACAACATTAGACTTTTTTTGAAAAAAATGAAAAAAAGAACAAAAAACCCTAACATGAATTAGATCAATAAGAAAATACATTTGTAAAAAAGATAATAAATAAAAAGGTACCACATAAAATAAGTGATTGCATAAATATTCACACCCTTTAAGGTGATAAACTCAATTTCACGGAGGTTCAACCAACGAGTACTCCCACAAATCAAGTGAACAAGTTGATACAAAAATTGTCTAAAGCACTGAACATCTCCAGCAGTTCAATTATACCTGTCCTCAAAAAAATGAAGGGAACTTGGAACATTCAAAAATGTGCCTAGTTAAGGCTCTACCACAAACTGAGTGGACTTTTTGGCCAGAAAAACTCTGCACACTGAAAATACTGAACCTGATTGATATTTAAAATGAATTAAAAGGTCAAACCTACAAGGGGGGGTGAATACTTTTTGAAGGCACTGAGTTTTTAAATATATTTTGACGTTTAAATTCTTATTTTACTTTTGAACATTAATATTTTATCACATCATTTTTTTTCTCTCACGCTGCTACAGAAACTTGCCTCTGGCCATCGTCATCGGAATCCCTTTGGTTACTGTGTGCTATGTGCTGGTCAACATTGCTTATTTCACAGTTATGACCCCGTCTGAACTGCTGTCTTCTTCAGCTGTTGCTGTGGTAAGAACCATACTCAGTGAAGCAAAAACTGCTATAACTTATCAGCATGGCATAAATATTAATAGGCTTTAATGAGAACTTTCTAACAGGAGCTAATCACCGCTTCTAACTCTGCATGTTGGATATCCGCTTGTATTAGAACTTTGGATAACGTCTCAGTAAATCTCCTCTTGTTCAGCGCCTGAAGGACTTTCGTTCTGTCTCTGCAGACCTTTGGGGACAGAGTCCTTTATCCTGTGGCGTGGATAGTTCCTCTGTTTGTTGCCTTCTCAACCTTTGGTTCTGCCAATGGAAGCTGCTTCACTGCTGGCAGGTGAAACAGAAACATGGTTTAACATGTGTCACAGTTATTAAAATCATGTTTAAATGTGCAAAAAACTACAATGCCTACTGTATTATTTATTGTTTATCATAAATCTCATCCCCAGGCTGTCCTATGTAGCCGGCAGAGAGGGTCACATGGTGAAAATCTTATCCTATATCAGTTTAAGGCGCTACACTCCTTTGCCTGCTCTCTTGTTCAACGTGAGTTTGATATATATACTTATAGTATTTATAAAAAGTGTTCACCCAGAGTCTCTCCCATCTTAGCTGCTGAAGCTTTTAACTCCTTTAGCTTGGTCATAGGTCTCCTCTCTCACTATTCTCCTTCTACTACTCCCTCACTTTGTGTGGACAGAGATCTAAGCAGATCTACAAATGTGCAGTAGTCCTTCCGTTCTTTTACGATGGAATCAACTCAACTACAGTGGATGTTTAAAGCCTTCTGGCTTTTTGTTTGTCCATCCCCCGACTTTTTAACAACCTTTTCTATGATTTGCTTGAAGTGTAATTTTTGTCTCCCTGCTATAATGAAAGCCTGTAAAACTGATTAACTAATAAATAACTCTTCCAGGCATAAGCACACTGTCTGAACTCAGATGCTCACCCTTATACTCACTAGAACACTAATGGCACCAAGTTGTTGGATTACTGGTAAATTAGGTCCGTCATTTTAAAGTGGGTGAATATTTACGCAGTCGCTTACTTTATTTCAACTATTTATATTTAATTGTCAATATTTTGTAGAAATCTGTTTTAATTTTGATCTTAAATGTGTTTTTTTGTGTGTTATTTCGTTTGACAAGAAAGCTAGATTGTGTTGATCTTGATTGACTTGTAAAGCCAAATAAGGGTAACACATTCTAAGTTGTGAGTGTGTTTAATGGAGAATGTAGTTTAGAGTTTGTAGAACCAGATTTGCTCCCACGGGATCATTTTTCATTTTTAAGCATTTTAACTGCAAAATTTTACATTGACAATCACTGTTTTTATAAATCTCTTCTTCATACTTTAGGGCATCTTGGCAATATTCTACATCGTCCCAGCGGACATCAACACCCTCATAAACTACTTCAGCTTTGCTCAGTGGGCCTTCTATGGTTTGACCGCTGTGGCTCTAATCGTTATGCGTTTCACCCGCAAAGATTTTGACAGGCCTGTGAAGGTGAGGCTTTCTGAGACCTTTTCAACACATGTGAGCTATGTTGCTTTAAAGGCCAGAGCTCAAAGGGTGAAGTTATAAACACTGTGCCATCCAAAAGTATTAAAGCAATTAGATTTGTCAGATTTTGTCTGAAAACACCGTGTAAATTTTTGTTTTCCTGCAATTTTATCTGAAGGATCAATTTGTCTCTACAAGCAATCTGTGTGGCATGTTTACCTGCTCGCCCCCCTCGATTCTATATTGTATGGAAACAACTTGCTGCTACAGCTGCAATTATTTTGTGGTATGTCGCCACCAGCTGTGCTCGACCCAAAATAGATAATCTTTCTTTTAAAACAAAAAACAAAAACCTGCTTAAACTCAGTAAGATTGGACTGAAATTAAGGTTCATGCATTATAGGCATGAATATGTTTTCATCTCAACAATTCCATCATAGCTCTGGTTGTTTACTCAGGATTGGTGTTTTGAAGGTAAACTTCAGATCACTCTCAAATCTTTTGAGTATCTATCAGATCTTCTTCAAGGACTGCCTTCTATTTAGCTCACAGTGGTCAAAGGGCCGGTGTCCTTCAAGTTTTAGGTGTGTTTCTTCTTCAACACACCTGAGTCAAATAATCAGGTCATTAGCGGAACTTGACTGCTACTGAGGAGGCGATTCAACCATGGGATTCAGGCGTGTTGGACCAGGGAGAAATGGAAAAGTTGTAGGACACCAGCCCTTGAGGACTGGAGTTTGACACCTATGATCCCATCGGCACCGACCAGTTTTTCTGTCCGTGCTGTCACAGTACTGTCACAACACGGTGCAGCCACCACCATCTGTCATGATAAGGATGTTGGATTCAGTTTGAACTTATTCCGACACGCAGTATTTTTGGATATATAAAGTTTCTATAACTTTACCTCGGGTCCCATATATATATATATATATATATATATATATATATATATATATATATATATATATATATATATATATATATATATATACAGTATACTAATGGACACACATGTGTGTCCATTGCTACCAAACTGAACATTTGTTTTATACAGACATTAAAAGATACAGTATTTGCGTGTTTGGACGGTGGTATTTCAATAATTAACCATTTTCAGTAAATACTATAAAACAACCTTTGCGTATGTGTCCTAAAGGTGCCAGTGTTCATAGCTGGCATTGTAGCCCTGGTGTCCATCTACCTTGTCTTGGCCCCCATTATCGAGCAGCCGCAGTGGGAATACCTCTACTGTACCATCTTCATCTTCGGCGGTCTCCTCCTTTACTTTCCATTGGTCTACTGGAAAGTAAAGTGGACTCGCAAACTCATGAGTATGGTTCCTCTTTAAACCAACAGAATATCTCAAATTTGTCAACAGATCAATGTAATCAGTGATTAGAAATTTATTGGAGAAATCTCTTTAGCAAAGGCAGATACAAGGCAGAAGAACGTTTTGTGACGTTTAACTGAGTTTATGCTTGGTCTTCTTTTTTCTCCACAGGGCCTATCACTATGCATCTCCAGCTACTAATGGAAGTAGTTCCACCAGACAAAGTGGAATAAGAAGGGACAAGCAGGTTCTTGAGATATGCTGCTGCATTTTGGAAGTGGCCAGGAAGAAGGCTTGGGGCTTATAAACAATCACTTTTAAAAAGCACAACCTAATTCTTTTAAAACAAGCTATTCCTATGTTATTGAGAATGATTTAAAGTTGTTTAGAAAAAATCATGATGAGGATTTACAATGATTTATGAGGATATATTTAATGTTGTACAATAGAAGGTTAAGGTTGTTTAAAAATATTGGACTGGAGCAAAGTGTTGTAGTCATAGGTCATGGTTGTTGTCATTTCACATGCTTGTTGTTCTTTGAATAGTCCAAAAGTCGCCTTCACTTCAGTTTCCCGACTGGAATCTTGCAACACATCACCGATGCAGAAAAATGCTTTTATTGCCAGTTTTCTAACGAAAATTGAGTGCAAGGGCGTTTACGAACCCGACATAGTTCAGAAAGGGGCTGTAGAAATGTTTCCCAAGAGCCATAAACCTGAGCCAATAAAATAAATGTTTTTTTCTGTATGTGTAGAAGTAAACGTCTCTCTCATTAAACTCACTTACATTTGCTACCTGAATTCAAATTCAAAATGAAAAATAGCTGGTAAATTCCTGCCTATGGATCCACTCTTTGTTAAAGGGAACAATTACATTTTTTAAATGCATTCAGATACAAGGAGCGGGAAGGGTTCGTCATCAGTGCTGCAGCATGTGGTCTCACTCTTGTTCATTAAACAGAATCATAAGATTCTGCATGTTGTAAAACGTTCTCTACTATTCAGTCGTACGTTCACACTGCTGTTTTGTGCTACTAGCTCTTCCTGGAACGTTTTAATGTTTTTAAACTCAAATATCTGATGAGATTAGTGTTGGGCGTAACTGTATCGTTTATCATTGCTGTGAGGAATTTGTTGTCAAGAATTGTGATTTCCGTTCACAATAAATGAAGTATAATGAAGAAATATTGAAGAGCAGTGTTCTTGTTTATTCCATTTATCCCACTCCTGAATGATAATGTTATTTTAAAACTTTATAAGCACTTGTTTAATGAGTTAGAATAAAGCCTTGTATTGTCATTTTATCCAAGTAAAGGATATTGGAAACATAAATATTGAAGCTTAAGTCGTTTTATGTTTAGTCAGGTGGAAGTCCTGTTACCATAGAACAGGAGTCACCAACCTTTTTTGCAAGAGATAGTTCAATAACAAACTGATGTGCACTGTTTACCATTAATTCTATCACCTAATGATTAATTTTTTTTCTTTTAATTTTGAATTGCTTCTTGGGTTACTCATTTGGCTTTTGAGGGCACTCTGGTGCCCAGGGAGGCAGCTTGTTGGTGAGCCCTGCAATACGACATACAGAGGGACATGTATACTTAACGGCTACTATCTGCCAAAAGCATGGAACCATTAACAGAAGATGTTATACAGGTATTTTATTGTGAAAGACTATTGACAATAAAAACTACAAACATATTAATGACTTAACACAATAAACAATTTTGTGCTCAGAATATAAAAGCCCTTGTTTGGACTGCCTGCTGAAGAACACGTCAGTGAAATTGCTCAGACATTTGATTATGTGTATTATTCCATTTTGAGGTAAAGCAGAGATGTATAATTTTACGGTATGTCTTATTTATTTATTTATTTATTTTTACAAAAAAGCAACAGGCTTGTAAATGTTTATGTTAACTTATTCCAATTGAAGTTACATCTAATGAAGTACATTTATTTGCTTAAAGAAATGAAGTTTAATTATCTTCTTTCAGTCTTTATGTCACTGGTAGGACAAAATCTATAGTGAGTATTTTGCTGAAAATTCATAGCCTTGTAAAAGCATTCGCAGATGTGAGCATCTAGATTGACCTTCCAGCAAAACATTAATGCTCAATTAAGAGAGTCTATTCTTTTGGTATTTTTGCAGAGAAAAATGTTAAAAACATTCAGGCCTGACATATTTAACGCGGGCAGAGACATGTCCTAAAAAGAAGGTTCATCTTCATGTAAAACTACATACCAGTTCTCTTCCACCTCACAAGCATGAGCAAACAACATCTTGTAAAGGATGTCCACCAGGTGTCAGTGTAATACTATGTTTTTTTTACATGTACTACAGTCAGTGAAGTGTTCATCACTTTTTAATTTTCAATTTTTGTCCCATGTATATCCAACTTTAGCACCAAAATTACTTTTCTGCATGTCTTGCAACAGGCATGAAAAGTAAGAAATGTATCTTCAGCTTTTATATAATATGTATTTTTATTAATAAGACTTTAATAAGACTTTATTAGCTCATAACAAAATACATTGTTAGGCTTCACCAGCTAAATGAGGATAATTGACTGCAGACTCCTCAGAAAATTGACTGGGTCTTTATTGCACTCTAGTGGCAGTTAGACCCCATCTAATAGGTTTGACTTTAGACTGAAAAGTTTTATAAAATCATTGCCGGTAAACATACAGTCTGAATAATCCCAACTTTTGATAAGTAAGATTGTAATTCCCAGCAGGAGCAACATGCAGCTTGTGGAAGTTCTTGTTTTTTAGGTGATGTGGGAAAGTTGTAATAAAGTTTGATTTTCACAGTTCAGAGATGAGCTGTTCAAGTCTTGCTTGTGATTCAGTTTGCATATCAACACAGTAACATAATATTGCACATAACAGTTTTACAAATTTAAACTCATGTTGGAAAAAAGTTTGCCTCATTTAAAGTTCAGCAGTTACATTCTGTTTCATCAGTCTTTTATGGATTTTGTAACCGAGGCTGTGAGAAATAACATTTTTCATTTTAGCAACAAGGAAAACAGAGAGGAGGGCAAAATTGATAAACAGGCAACCTCTTTATGTGATGTTGCTGCTTTTGAGGTGAGTCAAACCTTCTCCCCCTCATTTTCAGTGTGTCTGCTGCTTACTGATTTCACTATGTTACACTGGAGCTGACCTGGACTGAAGTTCTGCTCGTTAAATGAGCAATATCTTCTCAAATCGCAAAGTGCACCTGACAAAACGAGGTATCAGTTACGGCTCTGCTTCTCCTGGCGTTGGGTGTGCTGATGAAGTAGCTTACAGTACTTGTTAGTTCAAAGTCATAAATTAATGCCCACTAAATAGATGAGCTGCAAACAAATTGGGATTTATAGCTTTGACAATGCCAGATGCTTCATCCAGCAGAAGAAAGCAAATCTTATAAGACATGTTATGACTTCATATGTACACCCAATAGAAATTTCTTTGGACTTTGCATCACAGAAATGTGCAGCTTTATTAATATCCTTAGTTTTATTGACTTTGACTTTATAAGTAATAAAAAACATTTAAAATAAACGTTTATTCTATCATACAATAGTGGAGAAAAAAAGAAACCTGACCATCTTTGGTTAGTTACATCTTTTAATCCCCTGTATTTCATTAATACAGGGGATTGTATGCATTCCTTACTACTTTTCCTTTTCTCACACTAAACTTTTTCTACTTCCTCTGTTCTATTCAGTACGGTTAAGACTGTTAACTTAAATTAAGGAGCTCATACAAAAAAGGACGATACCATCACAATTAGTCAGTCAACAGACATTTACATTTACAGAAGCATTTCATTGAAGTGGAATAATATCAAATGGTTTATTTAAAGAAACAGACAGGTGAGGAGATTCTTTAAGTCCTGGTCTTACTTGATAATGAAGATTTTTCCACCAGGGAGGAGTCAGTGGATCCGGGGATCTGGGTTTGTAGTCATAACCGTAAGGAGGATCCAGAGGGTTTAGATGGTAGAGAGGAGGCTGCGATGGAGGAGATGGGCAGACAGGCAATGCAGATGTTGGTTGAGGAGCAAAAAGGAGCAGTTGATGGAAGATGAAACTCTCAGGCACTGAGTGACTGCAGATCCTCTCCACTTATTCTGCCAAGGCTCATTAGGAGAATGAGCTGCACCTGTGTGGAGCAGCAGGTGCATCCACTGCAACCCCCGAGAATCAGCCTCATGGACGCCATCGGGTGGAAAAACTAGGATAAGATATAACAAACACGGACAAAATCCCATTTCCAGAGAGTTTTGGATCACAGTTGATGTGAACGCATCGGACATTTAACATTCATTCATGTGCAATGGTTTTGGTGTGGATGTGAATAGTTTTTTTTTCTACCCCCAGTTTGAAAGTTTTCCAAAAGTTTGCACGACTATAATCATTGAGAGTTATTTCCATGTTTTAATTGCTAACTATGGTCTGTACTAATCAGATTTTGCATTGCTACAGTGGCAAACTGATTGAACATTAATATGGTAAATATCCTGCTGCAGATGAGCTCTCTTCATGCACACATTATGTAGATATTCATGCACCACTGACAGCATTGCCACACACTCAGACCGACATACACAATACGCTCAAATATCGCTTCATTAATGGTTAGCAGGTCTGATGAGCTCTCATCTGCATGTCATTATCATGACATTACCACACTTTTGCATTCAGTTGCTAAATTAGCATTTGGATTAGAGGCTTGCAATCACTCAGCAACCTTTCCAAAAACTATGCTAAAATACATCCCTAATTAACATATGCTACAAATGAAATCTATGATTGTTCTGATTGATTGCAGATTTTTTGAAATAATACTTCAAGCCATCAGGCTATAGCACTGAGACGATTTTAGATTTTTTTGGTTTTAGTTTTTTCAGATCTGGGACGTTCATTTCTTTCTTAACAGTTTGCTTATGAATCCACATGTTTGCTTTGACGATTGCTCTGCTCTTCATTTATATGCTTAGAATGGTTCCAGCATTTTGTCCAATAGGGAAAACATTGACAGCAGGTGTTCCAGTGATTTTGCTGTGTGCTTTTAAAGACAGATCTTCCTCCGTCAGCCTTACCCTTCCCTCTATAATAAATATGAACAAATGTATGAAAGAACATTTGAGGTACAAAGTGTGACAAGTTAGATGTAGGCATGATTATGCTCATTTGTCTCTGTTTTCTAAATGGGTTTCATCACTGGAACAAAATGTATCACACTTTCCTGCCTGTGAAACTAATAAATAGACTGTTTTGTCAGCCTTTCATGCTTCTTCCACTGGAGGGCACACTTCAATAACAAACAGCAGCAAGGAGACCAACCATCTCATGAAGTGGATTATTCACAGTCCATTATCCAACTCTTCTGGTTTTCTGGATTGCTTTTTGGTGGCACAGCTCCCAGAAATGTCTTTCATTGACTTTAATGTTAAGATAGTTATGAAAAAATGTCTCTTTTTGTCATTATTAAGTTTCAAATGACCACTGCTTTTGAATGTCACATTAATGATAATGCTTGATTGCCATTCTCTGTAAATACATTTTTATTGGTCTTTCCTCTTTGTTGAGTTGTCTTTAATTTATATATTGCTTTGCACTAACAATAGTAAGACACGCTCAATTTCCACACATAACGTGATGTTTAACCTGCACTATTCAATCGGAACATGAGTAACAAGTAGTTTAGAAGGACAGTCAATAAATACAACAATATAGTACCAACATGTAAAGTATGTGCATTATAAAGGATTACTTACTAAAGCACTGTTTCAGCATTTATTCTTCTTTACTTAGAGTTTATACACATTATTCATGTTGACTCAATAATGTTTGCAAACTCTGCATTACAAATGTACTCCAAAACTGTCAGATTATGAGGACATCTCTTGTCCACAGGCCTCTTTAGGGTACTTCACAGAATGTCAGTTAAATTTAGTTCCAGTTTCTGGCTCCAGCAGACTAAAATAAACATATTTATATACTGAAGCAGTTCTTTCATTCATTCGGTGTCGTGGTTGAACTGAGCTAAGATCTAAGTAGATTGCCAACAAAGAAATTAACAAAACAGAAACAGAAATTTAGGAGTTCAAACCATGACAAAAAAATGTTTTTTGAAACTGTTGCATTCACATTCAAGCTTTGTTTTACCACACCATAAGACCACATCCCCCAAGTTTTCAGGTTTTAGCTGTTCTGTTTAAAAAAAAAACTTCCTTGGACCAGAAATATTGAAAACACCTACGTAAGACTTGTCACATCCAAAAAGCAACAAGTTCATGCTGGAAATTTCTGCAGTTCTCCAAGAAAATTGCTTCTGACCTCTTAATATTACTTATGAAATCATTTATTTAAAGTCTGGTGTAGAAAAAACTAATCTTTATAACAGGGTCATGTACACTTGTAAGAGCGACTGTACCAATAACTAAACATCCAGTCTTGGCGATATTTACACAAGTGCAATACAAGCTTAGTACCACTCTGACCTTTTTGAGAACTTAATATGGGATTGCTGAGACACCAGTGTCTCTAGTTTTAAATTAAAAAGTTGAAGAAGCATCTATCAATGTTTTTTTTGGATAGGGGATATTTTGACAATAGCATTTTCATAACAGGGAACGGTTGATGTTGCAACATTCTTATTATTAAAATGTGTGGTTTGAGTAGAATGTGGACTTTAAATACAACAAGTAAATATTTTGCTGCAAAAACAATACGGCGAGCATAAATGGAAACTGCAGGAGATGTCTCTTCATTTCAGTTTAGCTTATATATGTAGCATGTAAACATAATCTCAAGACTTGTCTAGTTCATGCAAATATTTATTTCGTCCAGTCAATCAATGTACATAAATCAAATAGATCAAATTATTCAGTTACATAATTTCTAATTTACTTGTGAAGCCGGTCAATAAAAACAAATCTAACTGAGCCTTTGACTTTAGAGCAATCCCTCATCCTAAGCGAGCAGCTGTTGTAGAAAACAGATTTATTTGACTTTCCACAGTTTCTGACATCAAATCAAACAGCTGCAGGTTGCAGCTCAATACTCAGGGTGCATTAATGCCGTTTCTCAGGAATGTGTTCAGAATTACACCATCTGCTGTTAACAAACACCACAATCTCTCCTTCTGGTCCGTCTGCCGCTATTGTCTGCCCATAAATGCCTTGCAAAAAGATAATTATTGTCAGCATTCCCTGGTTAAACAGACAGGTCTCACAGTATTTTATTGTAAGCACGCTCACATCCCATTAAAAATCCAACCACTATAACATTATAATATAATACAATCATTCTGTCTCAGATTAGTATAGATATAAACAATCTGAACACCTCTCTCTTGTTTGGTTTGCACAGAATTACGTCTACTGCCTTCAGTCTCCAGTATCTACTTGCTCTAATATTCTCTTCCATTCCCAGTCCTCATTTCTTTTGGCTCTTTTCACTTTCCCTGCTACTTTGATTTTGCGCTTCCTTCTCTGTCCTATAATGCCATGTTGGGTCACTTTGTAGACTTTAATTGTTAAACTCATAAAATAACAGGATTGTACCATTAACAATTGTAACTCACCGTAACGATTGCTTGTCTGCGTTATGTGTGCAAAGTATTAAAAAAAAGTTGAAAAATGTGCATATTTGGGTATACATTACTTCACTTGGTATGCAAACATACCAAGTGAAGTATGAGTAGACATGCCAGGGTTGGGAGTTAAAATTCAACATGATAAGAAGCTCTGCTAATTGTGTTGCTGTGCATGAGCCAGCAGTAGTTTCTGGCTGTTTGGCGGCTCTTTGATCAGCAGATAGTGAGATTGTTGGGAGGATGGTTGTGTTGGTTTACTTGCCTGATGAACGGGTTGGATTCACTGCACTATCTGCACACAGTGGGAGGTTGGACCTTTGGTGTGTGCGTGTGTGTATGTGTGATGCACATTATGGATCATATGTGAATGTGACAGAAAAAGGGAAAATGTACTTAGGAGAGAAAATATCTGTAAAAAAGGCAAGACGAGTTTATTTGTGCAGTAATATTCATACACTGGGTAATTCAAAGTGCTTTTGCATAAAACACTGGAATAAAAGTACAGAAATTTACAGTAGGATCTTAAAAACAACATCCAAACTGTAATGTTAAAATTTGAGCATCAGATGAAAAAGATACAAATAAACACTGAAACACAATAACAATGAAGTCATAAAGTAATCTAATTTTTACTTACTTACTTCAGGAGTACAGTGTTTTTCATACAATTTAATTCAAAGTGCTGTAGGGCATAATAAAGCAACAAGGGTAAAGGTAGTTTGATTATAAACAAGAAATAAATGCAGAGATTAATACAAAATGAAGCCCTACAGTAAACTGTTATATTTTCCATTGTTTTGCATGGTGTTGATTCTAAGAGCAAAAAAAAAAAAATAGTTGCAGGAAGAATATTGCACATGAGTGACAGTAGGTAATGTTTTGCAGGGGGGGGGGGGGGGGGGGGGGGGTTGCTGATCCTTGTCCCTCTTCCCATCACCTCTTCCTTCCCCGGCGTGAGGAGTTGTACAGCTTTATGGCTTGAGGAACAAAGGAGTTCAGGAGTCTGTTGGTCGTGCATTTGGGGAGGAGCAGTCTCCCTCTGATCAGGCTCCTCTGATTGGTGAGGACAGTGTGCAGAGGGTGGCTGGCATCATCCATTATGTCCAGCAGTTTCTTTAATGTCCTTGTGTCTGCCACCGTCCCCAGAGAGTCCAGCTTCATACCAATCACAGAGCCGGCTCGCCTGACCAGTTTGTCCAGTCTGGAGATGTCCTTCTTGGATGTGCTGCTCCCCCGCACACCACGGTGTAGAAGAGGACACTGGCAACCACAGACTGGTAGAACCGCAGTCTCCTCAGGAAGTACATCCTGCTCTGTGTCTTCCTATGCAGGTGGTTGGTGTGTGTTGCCCAGTCCAATTTACTGTCCAGCCATACCCCAAGGTATTTGTATGAATCCACAGCCTCCACCTCGGCCCCCTCTAGCAGCACCGATTTAGTCTTTGGTCCATTCCTCCCAAAGTCTATGACCAGCTCGTTCGTCTTGGAGATGTTGAGCTACAGGTGGTTGGTGCGGCACCAGGCGGCAAAGTCCCCCACCTGACTCCTGTACTCCTCCTCTCTGTTTTCCCTAATACACCCCACAATGGCTGTGTTAACTGCGTACTTCTGTATGTGACATAGGTCAGAGTTGTAACAGAAGTCTGCGGTGTATAGGTTGAAGAGAACAGGAGCCAGCACTGTGCCCTGGGGGGCTCCAGTGCTGCTGACCACAGTGTCAGAGGTGGTGTCTGACATACTGTGGCCTGTCTGTGAGGTAGTTGGAGATCCATGTCACCAGGCAGGGGTCCACTCCCATCCTATACAGTTTATCTCTTAGCAGGGGGGACTGGATGATGTTGAATGCACTTGAGAAGTCCAGGAAGAGAATCCTTGCCGTGGCGCTTCCCTTATTCAGGTGGGAGTGGCGTCCTCCACTCCTACACCTGGCGGATATGCAAACTGCAGGCGGTCCTGGGCGTGTTGCACTTGAGGTCTGAGGAGATTGATGAAGATCCGGTCCATTGTCTTCATCAGATGTGAAGTGAGTGCCATGACTGGCATGACAGGCCACAGGCCGGACAGACTTGACATATTTAACATCTATTATTTTACAGCGAGTGAGATCTATGATTTTTTGCAGGACTAGTGTAATATAATACTATGATTAATTTTTCTGAGGTCAGTCAGAAATTCAGAAGAAACATTTTAGGACATATTTGAATTACAATGAAGGTGTTAAATAAAAGTGGCCCTAGAACTGAGCCTTGAGGATCTCCAGATTCTGTCCACTCAGAATTACCATATATACAAAAACAATTCATGTATCTTTAACAATGTTCTAACCAGCCGTGTTGATGGAGAAAAAAAGGAGCAAGAGCAAAAGGTAACAATGAAAGGGAACACTGGTGAAGCATGTGGATGAATGAATGCCGGCTGACCCACACTGTGTTTTTCTCGTGTTTCTCCTGACCTGTATTTCCTAACATCCCCTCCAGCCAGTGCTGTTTCACAGCTAAGTTAGACTCTCTCTCCTCCTTTTCAGGAATGCTTTCTCTTAGACAGCAGCATTTTGATCAAACAAACAAAACAAAAAAACAAACAAAAAAAAAAAACATACCACTTTGGATCCTTTGGCCCAACTCAGTCAATAAAATTTAAAATCAAGTGTTTTTACCATGAATGACATAAAAGACTGAGGTTGTGATCATTAGGAAAGTAGGTTTGTTGCAGTTAAACCCCCCCCACCCCACCCACCCACCATTATACCACACATCACGCCCCAGTAGGGTGCAGGATGTATCTTTATTATTAAATATACTAACTATACAGCCATTGATACTAATCATTGCTAAATATGTTGTGAAGACACGAATACCCAAGCTTTGGACAGCCTGATTGCCCAAATCAAAATTGCTGTTTTTACTATTGATTGAATGACGAGATCCTGTTTTCTGAATACTCTTTGAGATGCTGATTGTCCTGCAGCAAATACCCGTCACCCTGCCTATCTAGGGATGGCACTAAAACATAAAAAAGACTCGAGTTTATAGACCACCGTGTGCATGGATTTCCGATACAATCCATCCTTCCCATGTTGCCAAGAGCTGTTTTCTGGCTGTAGAAGCTATGAATCACCTCACTCCATCGACACACTGACTACAAGAGTGTTGGGATAATAAATAACAATACATTTCATGTGTACGGCTCTGATTTCCACTGTTCGATATAGATGAAGATATCACATTGGTTATGTAAAAGCTGTGGAATGGCAGTAATTTATTGGGATACTGTGACGTAAAAAGTATTAACAGGACTAGGTAAGAAAGGATAAAATGTTTTTAGCTGAAGTCGTATCAAGAACTGTTTTATTGCATTTTCATGTCCCTCAGTTTTACAAGGCAGATATGCTGATCCCCCCCCCCCCCCCCCCT
>JAVLVB010000572.1:0-20589 GCA_032876305.1 Orestias chungarensis | reverse complement strand
ATTGTCCGATAGACACCTACTATAAAGACATTTTCTTTCAGATTTTAAGTACTCGGTGAAAAAGAACTCAAAAGTTATCAAAAAATGGTCAGAAAGGAGAGGGTTATGAGGCAGCACTATAACTTTTTCACACTCAATGCCATAAGTCAGCACAAGGTCTAAAGTGTGACCAAGAGAGTGAGTAGGTGTTTGGATTTTTGAGTGAAGCTAATTGAGTCTAAAATAGCAGTAAAGGCTACATTTAGACTGTCATTTTTTGTGTCAACATGAATGTTAAAATCTCCCACTATAATGATTTTATCAGTGTTTAACACTACATTAGATAAAAAATCTGAGATCTGATCTATAAATTCAGAGTAAGGACCTGGCGGACGATACAAAATAACAAGCAGAAGTGGTTTCATTCTTTTAGAGGTTGGATGAGGAAGGCTAAGGCTTAAAAGTTCAAAAGAACTATAACTATTAGTTGGCCTGGGATTAATAATAAACCTGATCGAAAAATGCGGTGAGGATTACGCATGGTGTCATTCAAACAAGAACCACTAAAGGAATAAAGGATTAAGCTGAACTGACTACTTTGCATATTGATTTGTAAAATTTAATTTAGAAATTACTTCATCATCTTTAACATCTGCACAGGATTTTTATTTTTCCAAGAATGTCCAAATAATAAATAAATGCTTTACTATTTTCTTCAAGCACTTTAGTTCTTGGTTGCAAGGTTCTTGTATACCTTTGAATTACACCGTGGCTTTCCTCTGACACATAAAGAATCTAACCTGAGTTGAATTATGATCAAGTGTCATGTATTATAAAGAAGTAGAACGGTATGTACTTTGACAAGCCAGTGATCCCGCTGCAGAGGGTACACAGGCGGATGACAGTACCATTTCATTTAGACAGAAAACTAAAGAGGCTGGTCCAAAGGGATCTCACTTACTCTTACTTTAGACTGAGGAGCTCTGATCTTGGATTAACATCACTGCCATTATAAAAGTAACTGGGGCAAAGCTTCGGCATTAGTTGTTACAAGTCTGAACATTTTTAATGGTTTAAACATTCACTACATCAGATTGGTTTGTTTATGCGGTTTCGATGTGACTTTATTACTTAACTCCACAGTAACAATTCCCTGCTCACGACCACAAAGCGGAGGGTTGGAAAGAGGAGCCTGCTGAAGCAGTCAGCTGGTTAGACAGCTGGCCAGTTCAAGACAGGGTCAGAAGAGGGACAAACGGCCATGACAACCACACGCACACTCGGTTTATAAATGCAATCCAGAGTCTTAATTAACCTAAAATTCATGTTTTTGGAGTGTGGGAAGAATCCAGAGAAACCTGAGAAAGCAAACTGTTCCTAAATGTGGAGACAGCAAGTGTATGACACAGTGAGCCAAACTGAATACATGTAGAACTAAAATCCGGTCGTATCTTCACTGATCTCATTCATGCACAACATCAGTTTACATGATGTACATGCTGGCTTTACACTGTGCAATGAAACTTTTGATATTCACTGACAATTTGGACCAAAAAGATTATTATTTCTAGTGGAAAGCATTGCTTCATTTAAGTTTAAGTTAAAAAATTTGTATACAAAAAAATGTACAGCAGCTAAACTGGATTGTGGTAAAGTAAACGTAGCCTAAAAAGGTTAAGTATGTGCTTTATATTGGCAGTATGTGCTTTATATAGGAAACTAAAGTAACCTGGTAAAAGCTACATATGAGGGACAACTCAACAAAGAGAGATCCAGTTCAATTTAAATCCAGATCCATGTTGCCATTTATCATTACTAACGTGTGTTTTACCGTGTAAACAACATTAGTGTGTTACGACCACCTTTAAAGAACACAACAATTGATTATATTACAAATGCTTGTTAACCTTCTTAATTTCTTCAATTCACTGGGATTTGCACATCACTTGACTTACAAACATCAGTGTGCCGGTAATGCAATATAAATGGCGTGTAACATAAGCAAACTTTGAATTGTTAAACCCTTAATCATTAAGTAAGCTATTTTTAATTTCTTTTAGATCAGCAGGGGTTCAACAATAACGGATGCTTACAGTGCTCCATTTCCCACCCTGTTAATATTACTACTTGCTCAGAAATCTACCATTTACTGTTTTTTCTCACAAACAAAGCAACTCATGAAGCTTCTGCTGCCTTTAGCACTGTGTTGCTCTTTTGTTTTTCACACAAAAGGAAATGCTTGGCAAATTCTTGTGTGTTTTTGTCTGTTTGCTCTGTTCTCTCCACCGCAGGTCAGTCTAAGCAGACACAAGTTAATATCAGTGAGCCAGGTTCTGCTGACGGCACCATCCTCTAAAAAATATAAGTGGTTCCTGTCCACTGTTGCCACGTACTTGCACACAACTGGAGATTGCTGCTAAATGACCTGAAACAAACACCTAGACTTTTATGGATACAAATGACATAATAAACTCAGTTAGACTAGATTGTTTTATAAGCAGGGCTGAACTGGAATGGAAGCACCTGATCGTATTGGACTCAAGAGATTCTATGTTTGCATGTAACTGCATTGTGAAATAATTAATTTACAGATGTGACTGTCAAACATTTCTTCAAACCTCTGCATATGGTAGGCTAATAATCTTCAATGGGTCTTTAAAAAAATAAAAAATAAATTCAACTCCTATTTTTCAGATGTATGACTAAAAGTAAAGATTATTTGAAAGCATCAAATATAACAACCACAGTATTTAAAATATTAAGTAAGTAAGTAAAAAGTAAATAAACGCGTTTCTCTAAAAAAAATTCAAAATTTAATGAACACAGAGTTTATGTTGAGTTGAATAGCCTTTATATTGCGTGTAACTTTCTTAGTCTTCTGCGCAGGCGCAGTAGCTGAAGTTTAGCTCCTCCCCTTTCCGCCAGCGGTTCGCTCTGTCTCCAGCTGATCGGCCCAGCGTCCTAACCGGCGCCTCTGACCGTCGCCTGGCTTCGACGGGCCCGACACCCGCTGGACCTGGACTGGCTTAACGCGTCCACTAGCCGCTCGTGTCGGCACTGAGCTTCACTTTAGGCCGAAACTCTTGAGAATTACTCCGAGCCGAGCGGAAAGGGCTGACTGAACGCAGACAGCAGGCCTTCGCTCTTATCCGCGGATTCACCTGCTACGAGGCCAGCTGGTCACGGCAGCCCGACATGGGGGACACCGGCAGCGAGGGTAGCAACGGTCCGAGCAACGTCAACATTTTACCCCGGCGGTGCCCGTGTGGCTTCTGGGGGTAAGACATGAGACACATTTGTTTTACTGCAAGACTTTCTCTCTCGACAGTTAGCAAAGTCGACTGCTGTTAGCATTAGCGGCCCCTAAAGAGATGAGCTGCCTTTATCATCGTTACCCCCTCCTCATTGCTTTGTAGCATTAGCTTCTAGCTAGCATCGACCGGCCTCCGCTTAGCCTGTGGAGGCGGATATCGGCGTCCTACAGGTGATAATTCAGTTTAAAACCGTGGGAACATGTTAACACGTCGTTCATAGAGAAATCATTATTCAGGTGGGGCAGTTTAAAACCGTTGGAACATGTTAACACGTCGTTCATAGAGAAATCATTATTCAGGTGGGGCAGTTTAAAACCGTTGGAACATGTTAACACGTCGTTCATAGAGAAATCATTATTCAGGTGGGGCAGTTTAAAACCGTTGGAACATGTTAACACGTCGTTCATAGAGAAAACGGCTAAATGAAAAAGGCTGTCAAACAGACCAGGAGTACAAACAGCACTGTCACAACCATTTCAGCAGGACACCACATTTATTCGACCCATATATATATATATAAATATATATTTATTATGTCCACCTGTTGTTTTTTCTCTTTTGTTGATTTGTTGTGCAGGTCCTGTAAAGCTCGTTCAGGTTGAACTAGTAGTGTCAGTAGGCCGACATTTTTATGGAGATGTAGGCTTTGCCTAAGCTGCCTACACACTCAACATTGTTGGCATTTCAGCTGTGGGAAAGGAAGATGAGTGGGTTACTTTGGTCCCGGAGCAACCTGGAGTAAGTTATCTTGAAAAGTGGTTTTATTTATTCCAAGGTCACCATTCTATTCTAAATGTTGTTTAGCTTCCCAGAGCATGATGCTGCCAACAGTGTGCTTTCATGCAGAGTTGGTCACTGTGCTTTCATGCAGAGTTGGTGTTGGCCAGGGGCACTCTCTATTTGTTTTTATCACTAGAAGTGATATTGAGGTTGTAACTTTGGTTTCACCAGAAATATACATATTTTTAAATGTATTTTTTCCGTATGTGACAAGGTGAATATTGTATTTGTTAATTTTCAAGTATTCTGCTTGATTTTATTGGGGTGTTGCCTCTTTCTGGCCCCTCTAAACCTGATTGTTGGCCTTATATGGATCTTTTTACCCCCCCCTCCCCACACAGTAGAAACATTGGAGCTCACTCACCTGAAGGTTCATCTTAGTGACAATTGGAGAACTGGTCAAATCTCTAACTAAGGTCCTTTTCATCCAGCTGGTGAGTGTGTTCAGATAGCTTGACCTGGGGAGGCTCTTTATGTTTTAAAATCTCTTGCTTTTCTAATTAATGTACAGTTCGGTGCCTGTCTGGCCTGCACTTCTATCCGTCCCCAGACTTGTGTCTTCATATAAGCTGGTCTGTGGGGTGTTCCGAAAATTCAGTTTAGGTGTTGTTGATTTTTCTCTGTTCTGATATGCCGATGATCACTTATGCACCTTTGTATCTTTAAAGATTAAATCTTGTCGTTGTGTATTTCAACTCAGGTTTGGAATTATTCAGTACTTTAAAAAACTTTGGCAAGAATGCATTTACCACCTCTGTTCAGTTTTTTATGTCCCAATTATAAATACTTATTGGTGATAGATGAAGTTTTCAGGAGACAAAAGTAAATAGTTTAGTTTGAAAGAGATTTGCATCAATTGATACTTTATTGGCTTACTTTACATCGATAGTTACCTAAAATGAATAGTAAACAAAACACAACCCATAATCAAAAATGTAAAAAATTAAGTTTTAAATATAAAACGGTTTGAACAAAATTCACAATTACTTAAAATAAACCAATTCACACATAAACACTTTAACTTTGCTACCATTGCTCAACTTTATTAGCCACACAAGCTTAAATCCAGTACATGGCTGAATGTTTTTCCAGCCAGGTTTCATCTTAGCTCTGTTAGGCTTATGTTGTGTATCAAAAATATTTACTACTGTCTAACAAAACTGTTGTTATATCAGCATACACAGAGCAAAGTTCACATTTATACTAATTATTCTTACACAATCTTGCAAAAGATAACTTTATAGCCAAGTAAATGTTCGAATTATTATTCTAATAAGCCAAGAAGTCCTCTTCATTAAATGCTGACCAATCAAGTTTTTACACAAGTAAAAAACTTACTAGTGATGCAGGGTTTTTTAGTTGTGTTGGCAGTTGATCTGGATTCACAGCAAAACAAAGTGTTTTCTAATGTTGCATTTCTAGCAGTTGTTCAGATACATACGTCCAGCCATGATCTACTATGTCAAGCTGCTCCTGTGTTTGTGTTGCTTTCAGTAACACTTTGGTAGACACCATAAGCCATTAAGGATACCAACTATTATTTGACTTAGAATTAGTTGACAAATAATTCATTAAAATGTTGTCTATTCGATTAACTGATAATGTCTGCATAGAAAGACCCCTGATGATCTTCCTGATGTGGAGCCTGTTGATTGTTGTAAGTAAAACGGATTCTAAGTTAAAAAAAAAGTTTCTGTTTTAAAATATACACCCTTGGACAATGAAACTGAAACACCTTGTTTTAGACCACAATAATGTATTAGTATGTGAAGGGCCTCCTTTTGCAGACAATACAGCATCAATTCCTCTTAGGAATGACATAAAAGTCCTGCTCAGTGTTCAGAGGAATTTTATGCTGTTCTTCTTGTAGGATAGTGGCCAGGTAACGACGTGATGCTGGTGGAGGAAAATGTTTCCTAACTCGCTCCTCCAAAACACTCCAAAGTGGCTCACTAATATTTAGATCTGTTGACTGTGCAGCCATGGTAGATGTTCAACTTCACTCTCATGTTCATCAAACCAATCTTTCACCAGTATTGCACCAGGATTCAATGTTTGAACCAATGGGTGCACATGAGCCTCCAGAATGGTTCGTTAGTCCTCGGCAGTGACTAACTAGCACAAGTATTGGGCCCAGGAAATGCCATGATATGTCAGCCCAAACTGACACTAATCCACCCACATACTTCACTCTGGTAATGGTACAGTCTGAGTGGTACAATTCTTCTCCACACCTGAACTCTCCTGGATGTGGGGAAAACGGTAAAGGTGGACTCATCAGAGAACAATACATGTTTCTCATTGCCTACAGCCCAAGATTTGTGCTCCTTGCACCATTGAAACCTACGCTGGGCATTGGCACAAGTGACCAAAGGTTTGACTATAGCAGCCCGCCTGTGTATATTGACCCTCTGGAGCTCCAATGGACAGTTTTGGTGAAAAAAGGAGAGTTGAGGTGCACATTTAATTCTGCCGTGATATGGACAGCTGTGGTTTTATGTTTTTTTTTTTTCTTATACAATCCGAGTTAGTATCTGAACATGTCTTTCAGACAGTTTCCTCTTGCATCCACAGTTAATCCTGTTGGATGTGGTTCGTCCTTCTTGGTAGTATGCTGACATTACCCTGCATACCTTGGCTCTTGATACATCACAAAGACTTGCTGTCTTGCTCAAAGACGTGTACCAACAATTTGTCCCCTTATGAACTCTGGTATGTCACCCAGAATGTTGTGTGCATTGCAAATTTTGAGCAAAACTGAGCTAATTGGCCCTTTTTATATTCTGCTCTTACTGTTGCCATGTGCAATTAAGGAAGACTGGGCTCCAGGCCGGTCCAATTTACCCATGAAACCTCCCACACTAAAATGACTAGTGTTTCAGTTTCATCGTCCAACCCCTGGACCGCTTACTATAAAACAAGATTAGAAAGCAACTAATCATTGACTAAATTAGTGTCCAACTATTTTAATTATCGATTAAAACGATTAGTTGTTTCAGCTCTAGTTACAACTGGAACACCAGAAACTGTGCTGTTTTTCCATCCTTTGTTGTTTTTTTTAATCATGTTTGCTTGACTGTGTTTCCCCTCCAACATGTTTTTATCAGGCCAGTTTGACAACCCTTTTCAGCTGACAAGCAGTAAATAAGTACATCTTGGGTGTGTTTACTTTACCGGCGGGGATTCTCCAACCTCTAACCCACAGTAGCAAGTATCAAGAATCAGTACGTACTTGTTTTGAAGAGATAGCATAGCCACTAGGTTAATAACAGACCTACTGATTGTAACACACGTGTTATGAGTGACTAAATTCGCCACAAAATGATAAAAATGTGTTCTTGTTTAACAGATTTGGTTTATTTGACAAAGTTTAACAATACAGTATCTTATAAGTTGTGGTCGATGGGAGCCTGAGTTCAGCTGTTTACAGCTAAGCATGTTTGGCCCAAAACTCCTAAATCAAACAGCTTAATTCCCTGATCAGCGTTTCATTCATAACCAATGAAGATGTACATCTAGGTGACGGAATAAGAGACAAATGGGATTTAAAGTAAAATCTTGCATTCTGCTTTGATTCCTGAAGATGAAAAGCAAATGTTTCTAATTGTAGACTACTGTCTAAAACTGGGGAATGTATTACTCAGTAGTGCTTTTCTTAATGATTGACTGCTTTATTAAACTCTTGCTCATTTAAGGGCACCATGTATTGCAATATCTAATTACCTGAGAATTAAGTCATGACCAGATTCGGCTTGAGAAAAGTTCATATTTTTAGACAAACTGCAAATAGTAGCACTTAGACATTTCCAAACTCTTGTCGGTATTAGGACTTTTAATTCAGTAATTCATTTTTAGAAAGGGGTGCAAAGAAGCACATAGAAAATCTCAGAAAATGGACTGTAATGAAGATCATGAGTTTCAACATCTTTATGGAAGTAGAGGCTTTTTATAACTACATGTTGGTGTTTTATTCGTCAAATGATGGAATTACTTTAAAAAAACAAAACAAACAAACAAATAAAAAAGTTAAATACAGTGACGGAAAAATCTACACTCAACGCTTAAAAAAACTGCTATTAAAGCTCCTGTGAACAGTGCAATCAAGTAATACAGCTAAAAAAATGGATGTAAACCCCAAACTAAACTATGGAAATACAAAACTTCACCAACCTATTTTAGCCTAAGTTAACTTAAACCCTCTTTGACTCTGTGAGCTTCACTTGGCTTTGGGTTTGTGATGATTAAAAGCTTTTAGATTTTTGTTTCTCCATAAATAAGAGGGTCCCAGTCAGATAGCGATATTGTTCCAATATCAGCAGAAATACGTGTGTTTGATCATATCAGCCTGCGTCTAAGATCTCCGATGTAAGCACTTTCTGATTATGACGTTGCAGCTGAGAGGGAAACTTGTTGTGTGTAGGTTTCTCGGGTTTGGATAGAACCAGGCAAGTTTAATACGAACATAAACATCCAAATGTCTAAAGTGAAATATAAGGGGGAAAAATGGCTAGTGAAAAAATGGCTGCAATTTCGTTATATCAGAATTGATTAAATCTGGACTAAATCCTGATTATAAATTATATCGTCATATTTTTGAATGTTTACCTCGTGTCATACAGCCCAGCTCATTAACCAAGTATATAGAGACAAATTGGATTATAATCTTCTTAACACCAACATTTCCTATTTATCAAACATTTTTTCATTTGTGCACTGTTAAAAAATAATTTTTTTACAAAGCAGAATTTGTACATTAGTGTATTATTTATGATCTCATCTTCTCTCGCGTCATAAATTCAGCTTAGTTCCTGTATGTGATAGACCATCGCTCTATAAATAAGTTAAGACACCCACACAGGTGACAAATCGCCTTGGATGTTTTTTTCTTTTTGGAAGATTTTTGTTTCATCTTTTAAGTTTGTGTGATTTAGTTTATTTTATGTTCTTATCAGTATTTTTATTTATTTTTTGTTTATTTTTTTTTACCAGAAACAAGCGTCCACAAACATTTATAACTAGGGATGGAAATTATTACGTTTAATTTTCCTAAAAAAAAATAAAAAACAAGGTTTTTCTTGTACCAAGTGGATCTTTGAGTAGTATGAGGAGCTATATTATTTATTAAAAATGTAAAAACAAAATAGGATCATATTATATGTTATAATGTATTGTTAGCTTTATGAAGCACTGACTGAATAAATAACAGGCCGTCGGTTTTGTCACATTATTAAACTTGGACATATTCATGAAATCTAACAAAACAAGAACCAGGTTGTTGAATTGGAAGAAAAATGAAAAGAATGAAATATGTGAAACACAATTTCTTTCTTCATGTGAACTGTTACTGGCGCTGTTCAGTGTCTCATACAAAACAGTTCTGTGTGGACACGGCTCCCTGTTACGAAGTTTAAGTGCATCTCCCGGCCTGGGGGCGTAAAGTATGTTCGGCCTGCTTTTAAAGAAATGTAAAATTTTATCCCTTATCCCTGGATCATTGGTCAAACACAGATTCTGGAGACCGTTTTCAGACTTTATTCAGACTACAGAGTACACGAAGCATTGTTCTTAATCTTTCTCATTAGTTCCTCTATTAATTAATCTATAGTTTAATTGTGTTTGATTTGCTGGGGTTGATAGAATGAAGGGGTTTAAATCCTCTCTGCATTCATGAGATCTGTCATCTGCCCTAATTTCTGCTTTCCCTTTTTGGATTTTAAACACCAGACCCTACATACTAGAAAAATGCCTGCCTTCACCTCTGGTCGACTGCAGCTGACCATACTTTCAGAAACCAGGACAAAGGTGTGCAACGAAGCGCCCAAAATAAATAGAATGTGACTGATTACGGCGACCGTCACACTCTGTGCTCAGACAGTAAGGACGATGACCGGAGAGGAAATGAGAGGAGCCTTCTCAGGAGGAAGCTGAAGCTTAGCTATTGGTGGACAAAGAGCTGCGCCGCTGAAAGCATGGAGGCTTCAGTGGTCAACTCTGTAAAAACAGCTCATTTATATCAAAGTTCTGCAGATGCGATGGAAGAAAGGTTATTTTCATAATCGATTAATCTGTTGATTATTTCTGCGATTAATTGCTTATTATTAATCACACATATTGCTTAAACATAGGCAGCTAATGGAAATATGTGATTATAAAGCAACTAACAAATGACAAAATTAGTTGTCAACTATTTTAATGATCGATTAAATCGAATGATTGTTTCAGCTCTAGACTATAAAACCAAACTGTTTTTGTTAATGACCACACAAAATTGTTAATTGCTACAAAAGCAACTAAATAAAAAAAAAAGTGTTCCGGGTGTCTTGAGTTTATTTGGCGCAGGACGATTTTTTATATTTCTGTTTTTGTAAAACTTTGAATTGCCAACAGTTTTTATTCCACAGATTTTATTTATTTTCTAGCACTTTACCTGGGAAACGTTTGATTGTTCCTACTCAAAAAAAATTTAAATGTCGAAAAAGTTTTCTTATTAGTTAGCTTTATATTTAGCTTTGCTCTCTCTCACTATCCTGCAGACTCGGTGAACATGTCAGACATGGAAATTTAACATTTATCTTGAATAACTTGATATATTTCTATGGATTTGTGTTTTTCTAATTAATTCACCTTCAAATATTGAACACCAAATAACACAGTGTCCTCTGCCCCCACCCCACCCCTTAGGTCGAGCAAGACTAAGAATCTCTGCTCAAAATGCTTTGCGGGTAAGTTATTCTCCTATGTAAATGTGTGCTCTGTGTATTCTAGGTCTGGTAGTATGAGTTGGACAGTTTTGATTTGTAAACGACTTTCTTACAAATTTACACAGGATTACAAGCTGATTGGACAGTGTTGTATGACAATGTGACAATGTCTGTAAAAATATATTTTTACAGTTTTACAGACACTGCTCTACATTAAAGCTTTTCATTATTATAAAACATTTTATAACATATATTTTTGATTGTATTTTGTTTTGTGTATTTTATATTTATTGCTAAGCACAATGTTAAGCACATTTTCCCATCTGGATAAATGTGCTCTCTAACTCTTACTTATGTTTATCAGTGTATGCTGTCAACCAGGTAATATGACAACATCTAATTCAAGGCTTTAAGGTCCTCAAGTATTTTTTCTTAAAATCATTGGTAAAACCACTTCAGATGCAATTTTATTTTAGTTTTAAATTATATATTCAATTTTCTTTAATAATTGAAACTTGACTGTTAGTCGTCAAATATGATTACATTAAATATTTATGTATACAAAATAAAAGTAATCTGAGCTCCTAAAATGCCCAATAAGTAACACATATCCAGTTTTTTGCATTTTAACTTATTTCCTTCAGTATATTAAACAATATCGAAGTGTAAAAGCTTTTCTCCAGACCTGCTTTGACTTTTTTTTTTTTTGTCTCAGAATTGATGCGTGTTCAATTTAATCGGTTTTATTCCCAAACCTACAAGAAAAAACTAAAACATTTCTCAGCTTCTAGCTTTTAGAACTAGCAAGAAAGATGGTGTTGTTTTTCCTATTACTAAAACCTTGTAATCATTTATTGTGTCTGAAGATTTCATATTAGTCCAGCAGAAGATTTATATTGGCGTATCTCAGGATATAAAATCTCCTAAACCTTTAAACTTCCTCTAACTCAGATTACAACCACAGTTTCCCACATGCCAAGAAGTCATGGCTCATAATTCAAAATCTGTCCAAACCTGTTCTCCATCCGAAGATGCACTATTGTGCCACACGTATTTGAAACATTGCGCTGTTGATTTGCAAAACATGAACGATTTTTTGGGCTACTGTAGACTGACGGAGAATAAATCACACTTCAACCTGCCAATTTCTTCCCAGACATTGAGAAGAAACAGCCAAACGACGATTGCGCCCCAAAGACCTCTTCAAGTACCAGCAGCAGTCAAACAGACATCTTCTGTACGGAAACAAATAACAGCATTAGTCAGTCCCTGATGTCGAGATCCAACACTTCAGAAGAACCTTCGCCAGTGGAGACCGGAGCGGCAGCTGCTCAGATTCAGAACGGTGAGACCGAAGCTTTTGTTTTTGTTGAATCGCAATAAATGGGATTTATTCAAGTTTGTGATTTTGGAATGATTTCTTCAGACACTAGTAACTCAAAAGTATTCATACGTCTTTTACCTTTTTTATTTTTTCTCACATTAGAAGCACAAACATAAATATACTGCATTGAAGTTTTATGTGAAAGACCAATGCAAAGTTGTGAAGAGGAAAGAAAATGAAACTTGACTTACAGCATTTTTTTTTTTACAAATAAACTGAGAAATGCTGTGAATTAAGCTTCCCTCTTCTCTGGGTGCAACCAGTTGCTTTCAGAAGTTGACTGATGAATGCTAATGACTAAAATCAGCCCACCTGCGTTCAATCCAGCTGCTCTGTGACGCCCCACAGCTTGGTTAAGAGAATATCTGGGAGTTATCCGGAAATAGGAAGAGATACACAGTGTGGACAGTAGCAAGAAGAAAGCTATTGTTGAAAGAAAACCATAAAAATAATAATACCACTGCATATCATTTTGAGTACAGCATCCCCACTGTCAAATATGGTGGTGGCAGCTTCATGCTCTGGGGCTGCTTCTCTTCACCAGTGACAGGAAAGCTGATCAGAGTTATTATAAAAATCGATGAAGCCAAATACTTGGAAATCTGGATGGAAAACATATTTAAATATTCAGCAGATGTTCGTCGTCCAGCAGTACAAGGACCCTAAACATACACTAATGAATGCTTTTGCACTACGCACTTTTCAGTTTTTGCTTAATTAACTTTCACATAATGAACTAAATATTAGTTTGTGGTATAAATTACACAACTTACACTGTTTTTTTGTCAAGTCGAATAGTGAAAGTGCTTTGTTTCTATTGCTAACTCAGCTCAGAGTTGTGCCTCATCCTATTGTTGCTAAGTTTGGTACTAGAAAAAATTCAAGTTTTTTACATTGTACTGGGTTTCCAGGTGATCTGACTGCAGCATATGTCAAGTTAACAAAATAATATTTATAAAAAAATACCAAATAATAATGAGGTCTTTTAAACACGAGTGCCTAAAAGTTATGTAATGTGGATCACCAGGATTCATCTGCTCACTCAGCTCAGCTTCCATATTTTGTGTCTATCACACACAGGCGATTTTTCAGACATGAATTTAATTGCAGCCGATCTGTCACCAAAGAACTTATAAAAAAAGTTTGTATGGTCCTGGCTTTGGCTTTCCTCCAGCTTTATCACAGAAGATTAAAAGGAAAATATCCAGGGTCAGTTGTTTTGCAGCCCTTGTTAATTTTAATGATCAAAATCTTATCATAGCTCTCAGTTGTTGGCTTTGGATTGGTCTGTAGAAGAATACTGACAGAAGACGGTTCTATTTGTCCTTGTAGACACTGAAAAAATGAGGGTAAATTTTTTTCAGAAGCAAAGGTCCAAATAGGTAACCTGCTTTTTCCCTGGCATCCGTCATCCCTGTACAGAGACATGTTTATTTTTGGAGGTCTGTGAAAGGCACAAGTGGAAAAAGAAGTAGCAATAAAACTTATTTCTGGAAAAGAAACACTAAAATCTGTTCTCACAATAATAGTGTCAATTTTAACATAGATTTTAGCCAGAGATTGAATAATTATCAATTTGATTATTCATCCTTAATTTAAAAGATAAATCATTTGGAACTATTTTATTATTTTGGTTTAATTCACAAATTAACCATTTTTATTATGACCATATCACATTGGTGACCTTATATGTGTTTTTCTCATTGGTATTTGCAAGCAACGTAAATGTTATTTCAATTAAACTTAACTAAAGTATCAAATTTTTTTAATGAAAATGTCAGTTTGTGATTCATATAAAACATTGTTCAAGAGTTCTGATGAAACTTAAAAAGAGAGATCATATCTCCCCAATTTTGGCTTCCCTTCATCGGCTCCCTGTCAAACTTAGAATAGATTTTAAGATTCTTCTTTTGACATATAAAGCCCTCACTAATAAAGCTCCATCGTATATCAGAGATCTGATTACTCCTTATGTCCCAAGCAGAGCATTTTGCTCTCAGACTGCAGGTTTACTGGTGGTTCCTAGAATCTCTAAAAGCAGAATGGGAGGCAGATCTTTTAGTTATCAGGCTCCTCTCCTGTGGAACCAGCTTCCAGCTTTAGTCCGTGAGGCAGACACCCTGTCTAGTTTCAAATCTAGGCTTAAAACCTTCATTTTTGATAAAGTTTATAGTTAGGAAGAGGTAGAGAAGACAGCCTAATCCGGTTGGGGGAGGAACTCAGTCTAGACAGGCGGTTCTCCTTTGCTCTACCTTCTTCATGTCTCACTCTATAGGGTTAAGTTATTTAAGTTTTTCTATAGTTATGCTGCTATAGGCTTAGACTGCTGGAGGACAATCTGACCCCTTCTCTCTCTGCTACTTTTTTCCTTTGTCCAATCTACTTAGTTAATGTTATTTCAACCTTGTAAACCTTTTGTTTTCTCTTAGTGTTCTTCTCTCCATAGTAACCACACCTGGGCTGGTGTTCTGTTAGCTGAGACAGCTTCTTGGATGAGAACATGGGCTGAGATGCTTCCAGTGACGTTCTACAACTGATGCTATAAACTCTATTATTTCAGTATCCTGTGCTTCTAATTTAGCTTTCTGTCTTTTCAAAGCCCCAGTCGGTCGTGGCAGATGGCTGCTTGTACTGAGCCTGGTTCTGCTGGAGGTTTCTTCCTGTTAAAGGGGAGTTTTTTCTCTCCACTGTCGCTACATGCATCCTCAGTATGAGGGATTTCTGTAAAGTCAACGACAACACAAGCCATTGTTTCTGCCTGCTGATTCCAGAGCAGTGAATGCTGCAAGTCAATGACTCGATGCAATCTGCTGGGGTTCCTTAGATTGGAAACTTTTTTAAATTGATTTGTTAGAATGTATCTTTGATTTTAATTGATTTTCTGAGAAGTGCCTTGAGACGACACCTGTTGTAAATTGGCTCTATATAAATAAACTAATTCTTGATTCTTGTTCAGAGCTCCTGTAGAAACCATTTTTATTTTTTAGACAGTTTCAGTGTAGTCACATGTTTTTTTTTTTAATGTATCTTCTTTTTTCTAACCTTTGCTCTGTTTTTGCTGATGTGGTTTGTTTTTCAGGACTATCCAACACAGATACGGTCTTGGCTTCACTCTCCACTCCCACAAAGCGTTCGAATGAATCTGGTAAGCTTCGGTCTCTGTTCTATACACCACACTCTTGTAATTTCCCCTTACCAAGCGGGTTCCTTTAGTGAACGGTAGGATCAAGGGCATGGGATGGATCCAAAAGAGATTTGCTTTATGCTGGGAGTATTAGCATGTAAGTGGTGCGTCGATCGTTCTCGATGAGCAAGCAAATGTTAGCTACTTGGGCAAAGATGACAAGCGACAACGTAATTACCTCAATATATTTACACAGAACAAAAGTCAGGATGCAGAAGTCAGACAAATATAATGTAACCAGAACTGCATTGGCTATCAAAACTTTTCACATCCCTGTTTGAACCCCTGTTTTTTTTACTCGCTTATCCCAAGTATCATGTAACAAATATCCTGTATGATTCAAGTAAAAAAAAAAAGTCACTACAGGAAATCTATTAAATTAAAAGCTCTATATGAGCTCCGTTTTACCATCCAGTCTTCTGAAAAATAAATTCAAAGGAATAAAAAATGAAATAAATTTGTCCTACCGACATACTTGGTTACGTTTGCCCATTTAGCTAAAGTCAGAGATTTACAGCCTTTAAAGAGGATCTAAAGTCTGTCGTTGAAGTGAAAAGTTTTATACAAAGGGAACAAAATGCTCGACAGCATTTTATACACAGATATAGAGAAGAAGGGAAAAAAAATTAGACACTTGTGACAGAAAGAAGAAACACAAACCAGAGAAGGGAGGCTGACGGCAACGGTGAAGGAAATAATAATATATAAATATATAGTCTTGCAAAACAATTATATTGAACCTTATTTGAAGTGAGATCCGTTTTTATCCAAATTAAAGCTCTTTAAATGTAATTTAATTGAGATGTAAATCGTTCTAACCTGTATGGAATGTCAACAGCCACGTTCAAGGAGACCAAAACTCCAGCCATGTTTCACAGCCTGCAACTGCACGAGTACAGACTCTCACATATGTGTACGGGATCGATGCGACAGGCTAGTGGGGAGACTGGGGGGAGTGGGGACTGCACTGCATGGCCTAGTTGTCAGAGATTTATTGAGTGCTGATCTGCATTTTGGCAGGGCCGGCGAAAAAGTCTGCTGGATTGATGAGAAAAGCTGAGTTGAATTTCTAACCAACCAGCGGAAGCTTGCTACAGGCTCCTACTGTCCCTCATGTCGGGCATGTAATTTAAAACAGGAGAACTATTAATCTTGCTTTCTCTTCCTTCGTTTTTTTTTTTTTTCACACCAAACCAGTGTTTTGCCCTCCCAGCTGTAAATAGTTAATTCATCTTTAAACCATATTTCCGAGGGTTAAAGTAACCTTCTGTACACATATCCTCGTTTGCTTCACTTTTAAACCTCTGTTGCAATGAATGTTTGCCAAAACTTCAAATTTATTGTAAATTTACCCCAGAATTTCTACATGTGCCAAATGTTCCTGTCTTAACGCCTCAGAGTCGGAAAGTGAGTCTTCACCAGAGAAGCGAGCAAGGGGGGCCGAGGTCCGAGAGGGTGAGGAGTGCTCGTCGTCGTCGTCGTCGTCATCATCTTCATCGTTGGCATCTTCGCCGTTTTCCTCTCGTATCGGCTCCAAACAGCGGAGCCGCAAACGTTGCCATCGCTGCCAAAGTAAACTGGAGCTGGTGCAGCAAGAACTGGGCTCCTGCCGCTGCGGTATGACGACACCACGAGCAATACGACCAATCTAGCTCCACTCATGCTCCTACGAACTGATCTACGCATTTACCAAGTATACATTTAGCACAGGGCGCGAACGATCATTATAGATGCAACATTTTAATTGACTTATTTCAGACTGTTCTGAAAAACTTTTAAAAGTTTTTCAGGATTTGATTTTTTTTTTTTTTTGCGGAGTGGACACAAAGATGAATCAGTAATGAAACTGAAGGGGAAAGATGGATGTGAGCCAATCTAAAATACATTTACTAGAACCATTTATATTATTTTCTAACCAAAGAACATGACATGTTCACGTTAGCAGTCGGACACATTGACAGTCAGATTTGCAAATCTTTGCTATTAATGGATTCCTAGAAATCTTTCTATGTTTCCACAACAGTAAAAGAGGATTATGAAGTAGAAAATGAGAGGGCTCGTTTAGGTTAAAGGTCATGTCCAGTCCCTCTGTGAGCACTAAAATGTTATTATCTTTCCTGCACATGGAAAATTAGATTTACATAACCGTGTTTTAATTATGCATTTGCAAAATGTGCAGAAGAGGATGCAGCGTTTTTTCTGCCGTTTGTTTTTGTGCTTTTGTTGGCCTGTTAGGTCACGGCAGAAAGTTTTCATGTTTCTCATTGCAAATAAAACATAAGCCAATTACCACAAACCCCTAACGCAGTTTAAGCCAATACTTGGCTTCCTAATCAGCTTGTTTGCATACAAATTAAAGTACTGCAAAAGTCAGAGCTGTCTGCTATTTAAAGGCAATCAGTGCAATAATATCTAAATTGGAAATTGACTTGTCCCTTCTTTTCCCTGATGCGTTGGCCATCAATCCCGAATAGGTTAATGCCTACTATGAAAACACGCTTTTACAAACCAAAAGCGGGAAGTGGTTGACAAGTATTGTAATTACGACTGTTGCAGTCATTTCACATTATTTTGCTAATGGTCCTAGCAGAACGTGCTGCAGTGTTTTAAGCCGAGAGGATCCGAAAATGAGTTGAAAGCCAGAACGCGTTTCAGATTGTGAAGTGGGGAGAAAAGATTTCGCCAGCATAGAAATCGATCCAGTGTTGTCACACTCAGCAGGCATCTGCTCCATGCGCCGCGCCTCTAATATTAATCTCTCTAAGTATTCGTGTGACACACGGGAAGGGCTCTGGTATTAAACTGCTAATTAACCCATTAGTTTTGACATTAAAGGCTAAAAAAACCCACGAATAAGATCTGACGTGCTTCCAGAATGTGACTCTCAATTACAAAAGTACCAGGTCCACAAGTCTGTTCACATCCGTGGAATAGAAAAGAAACCAGACAGTTTTTCAGTTCAGTTTATTTTTTATCATTGTTTATTTTACAAAGTCTAGGAAGAGTAGGTTTATTTAGTAAAACCTAAAGAGTATATAATAAACAGAGTATTTCAAGGCTTTGTTTCAGTTTAGTTTGCTGAAAGTAAACACAATTATGACATTATGCTGAATAATTTCTGTAACAGAAAACGCTAAATTTAGAAACAAAAAAATAAAAGCTACACTTAAAGTGAGTCAAAATGTATTAGTAAAAAAATACATCAGTTTTTTTTTTTAAAGAAGTATGAAAATAAATAAATAAAGATGAGTAGAAACTGAAAGCGGATGTTAGGAAAATGAAGATGAAGGTTTAGATGAATTTCCGACATTCAGAGCAACAACAGCTCCTGGGTCTGGAGAAGGTTTTCTCTTTATTGCCCTAAAACATCATCCTGGGGGTAAACGTTTGAGGTGGCGTTGTGTGTGTGTGTGCGGAGGCATTGGGTCATGTAGATCTCCTCCTGAGATGGAAGCGGTCTCTGTTTGTGTTACGGGAGCTGCTTCCTCTCTGCCGTAATAAAGCTGCAGAACAAGAGTGAGACGCGTTGGCTGTGGTTGTGCCCCACGTCACAGTTTGGTGTTTCTTTTTCAGCCAGTTTAGTCACTGCTAAAGGAGTTAACTGTTCTCTAACAGCTCTCTGCTATTCAAACCTATTTATGGGAAGTTTAATGGAGAGAAAGTTGCATGAGAGATAAAGATGCAACGGCAATTAAACAGAATTACCCTTTAATGATATTCTTGTTTCCTGGAACCATCTCTGCGATTTCCATTTACGTCAGGTGCTAAATGTTTCTCTAGTGTGTTATGGAGGTTGAGTCACCGTGAGAAAACTTCAGCGTTGATTTAGTCACAAACTTGTCTTGTCAAGGGAGACGGACACAGTGCAGGTATTTTATTTTCCGTTATTGCTTTAAAGTTAGATATTTATGAAAACCCAAATCTAATGATAAAACCTAACCTGTGCTGATGCAGCTCAGAAAATAGTCAAAATATTTGCTTTGAAATCTGTTTTTGCTCTTTGATTGGTTGAGCACGATGTCCCATTGCTCCTTAGTAGTTTGGCCCATTATCTCGATACGGGTTTTAATTGCGTCGCTGCCAGATGTCAAACTCGGCTTTTATCCGCCGTTTCTTAAACGGCAGCAGTGTTACAACGTGCATCAATTAAATAACTCACGACGACGTGAGCCAACAATCATTTCTGATCGTTTTTTTTATATTTATTACAGTAGTGGAGTCTGTGAGAGAGAAGATTGCTCCCAGCTGAGTAAAGTCAAAAGTAGAAGGCGTATCATTTGGTTATTTAGAGAGGAATGAAATGTAACTCTGTCTGCTGTTTGTAATGTCTTTATATTTGAATGAACTGACTTTCTCTCTCCCTCTCGTTTTCTAGGCTTCATCTTCTGCATGCTCCATCGTCTTCCCGAGCAGCACGACTGCCCCTTTGACCACCAGGGCCGTGGGCGTCAGGAGGCCGTGCTCAAGATGGTCAAGCTGGACCGTAAAGTGGGCCGCTCTTGCCAACGCATTGGGGAGGAGTGTTCTTGAGCGTGCCTCGGCTCTCAGACGGTGTCTCAGCTCTAGCAGGGATATGATTTCCATCCTCCTCCTTAATTCTTCAGGGTTTTTTCCACAAACAGTTTTTTTTCAAATCGACTCGCTCTTGGTAAATTCTCCCCTTAATCTTGTCCCGATTGTTTCCTGTTGCTCTTGGTCGGCTCATATCCCTTTTTGCTAAGACACCTATTGGAAGTAAAGTAAGAAATCTAAGAACATTTTAGAGAAAAGATATGAGATTTTTTTATTTTTTTGAGGAGCTCTTGAATCTCAGAGTGTTGTGAGAGTGTATATATATATATATATATATATATATATATATATATATATATATATATATATATATATATATATATATATATATATATACACACACACACACACACACACTGTGTTCCAAATTATTATGCAAGGAGTGATAAGGTAAGAATTTTTTTGTTTGTCAGTTAAACTCATTGATGTTGATGTGTGTCAGGGCTCTTTATATCACTGAAAGCAATTGCAGACATCTGTGCTAATTAGTTTGGCAGGTGTGTCCAATTAAAGGCAAGACTACTTAAGAAGGCTGTCCCACATTATTAAGCAGCCTACATTTTCAGCCAAAATGGGAAAGAACAAGGATGTGTCGGCTGCTGAGAAGCAACAAATTGTGGAGTGTTTAGGTCAAGGCATGACTACAATCAACATTGCCAAGACACTTCATCGTGA
>JAVLVB010000571.1:407444-418144 GCA_032876305.1 Orestias chungarensis | reverse complement strand
ATAATTATAAATATATATATATATATATATATATATATATATATATATATATATATATATATATATATATATATATATATATATATATATATATATATATATATATATATATATATATATATATATATATATATATATATATATATATATATATATATATATATATATACTTAAGCAGAGAATGTGAATACTTTTGACACCCCTGATTACTGTAAAGAAATACTCACTAAATTAGGAATCACTAATCTGATCACTAATCTGGGGGGAACGACGTCTCCTTTGGAGGTCAAGAAAGCAGTTTTCATATTTCTCTGGATGTGTATTTATTGGTTTTTTAGGTTTTATCTGGAAAATAGGTTTGTTTGGGAAAATGTTTGTCCTGCCTAAATAGTTACTTTATTTAAAATACTAGACATTATGTATAATATAATGTAATAATATAATATCACTTATCTTATTTGTTACATATAAATTCAGATCTGATGATCAAGTACCTGAGAAAGCTTTTTACTGATTACATTTTTCTCTAACTGTGGGTCACTTTTCGGAGGACTACTCCCATCTATTATTTAAGGAAAAATACAGTAACGCTACAATCTTTCGGTAATAATTCCACCTCTGACTGAAGGTCTTTAAGTCCAGGTCTCAGTTGTTTGGTCCCATTTTTTTAAGCCAAAACTGTTACTAAATTCACATCACAGTTCTGTGGTGACGATACTTCCTCAGAGCCTTCACATCGGCGATAGTAATGCCAGCGCTCCTGAATATTGTTCAACATTTAAAGAACGATGTCCCACCTGGAATGAGCTTGTAAAATTATTTCTCATACAGAAAATGTGATTCTTTAAATTACGTTGCAGTACTCCATGCCGTCGGAACAAAGTTTGCTGCAGCTGATATTAGTTTAGTGTCAGCGTGCAGATTCACCGCAGGGCTCAGGCTGCGCTTCCCATTTTTTCTTTATAACTGGAGGCTGTGCAGCATATGCAGACCGCCGACTGCGTGCGCAGTGTAAATGTGTGTGTGTGATCAGATGGAGGGTGCTGGCAGATGTGTGGGAAAGGTGTGTATTTGTTGGGGCTTCAATATGTGAAGGTAGGTGGTGTGTGTTCTCTAAAACCTCAATGAATAGTTTGTCCTTCGCATGCAGCAGTCGGAGACAAAATTGAATCTTCCCTTTTCATTTCTGCTGGATGTCTGAATAGAGTAATATGCTATACTCTTTCTTTCTCTCTCGCCTCAACAGAGCCCCAAACAAAGGATGGCTTTCAGCTTTTAATTGAAATACTGGGTTGCATAAAATGCAATACGCACACACTCACACAGAAGTATTCCGACACAGAAAAAAACATATAGACATCCAGTCAACACTTTCAGACCTGACACATGAATCTGTTCCCACTCCAAGGTTATCAAAATGCTGCTGTTTGCTCATGAACTCTGGGTCTGTTGTGTTTACCAAAGCTTTTCTGGACTACAAAGCTGGTTCACCTCTTATTTTTCTTTTCGCTGGAAAATAATCTGTAGCAGAGTCCTGTTGAGTTTCCATTGCTGGGCAAAAAAGCAATAAAAGACAGAGAAACCAGACTATAGCAGCAGTGGTGTAAAAACATCTATTTGTCCCGAAATGATTCCTCCTTTTTTTTTTAGATAGTTGAGTGTTTAAGATGATCAAGTGTGTAAAGATTACCTACCTGAATGTAAAAGTTATTTATAAATTATAATTTTAATAAAATAATCTATCAAAAGAGCCTCGCCCTCAAGGAAAAAGGAACAGGAAAAGTAAAAAGTAAAGGTTGAGCTACTGTTTATTAGTCCCTCCATATAAATGTGATTCTGCACATCCACAACCAAAGAAAATCCAAAGCCACATATTCACCACAAAAAGAGAGCATAAATTGCGTAGTGACGTCATCATCACCTCCGTGCGCCACCATAACAAACACGTTTTGGTCCCAGCAGCGGCGGCACGTCAGCACGTCGGCCATCTTGGATGTGTCAGACCTGTAAACTAATAAAAGCAAATGGACTGAAGTTGATCCAGCGTCTTACTGCAGGAGCTTTAAGTTAGTAACAACTGGCTTTGTTCTTAGACAGATTCTGGATTTCAGAACTAAGCAATGTTCATATTTAGCTCATACTACCTTATAGATGACCTTAAATGGTCCAAGACTCTAAGTTAGCTTAACGAGACTAAATAAGTGGCTCAGCTATGCTGCTATGTTATGTCATGTTTGCTGTTTACTAGATGTGGGAGAAGCAGGTTTATTCTCCTACATTTGGAAACAACAATTCACAAGTTTTTCACACTTTCTCGCACATTTTCCACTTTCCCGCATTTTCATTGTGGAAAAAGGGAAGGAATCCTGCAGAATTCACCACATTCAGGTTTTCGGTTGATTTTTTTAAAGTTGACCAAAGAAGGAGTTTGTAAGCAATATCATGGTTGGTCCAAACTCTGGTGCCGGTGGGGTCTCTTTGGTAGACTACGGTATTCATGTTTTCGTTATTTGTAGATGTAACCATTCAAAACCAATGGAAATGTTACCCTGTCCAGGTCGATAGATATAAAAGAATGTGTTTGCTTCTTAGATTCATTAAGCAAAACTCTTTAAGCCTATTTCATAATGTTGGAAAGACTTTGTTTAGGTGGTTACCTGATTCTGCAGGTTAAAGAATGATCAGAGGCAGTGAAATCAAACACAGTTTTGCAAAATTACCACTATAACTGTAATAAGAACTATGATTTAACACCAGGTTGATTTGAATTGTTTTATACAATTCAATAAACTATCTAAAGATAATATTTACACGACCATGTAATGTGATAAAACACTGGGTTTATTGTTTTGTTTCAAGACACTTTATTGGATGGGTTTTTAGTTGGACTAGTCGGTCTACTACCTTAACCCCGAATGGGCTTGTGAATAACTAATATAATAGCATTTTAGGTGGTCTGTGTGTAAAAGGTAGATATTATTTTCTTCCTGAATGAAAAGAACATCTTACATCGCCACAGTTAAAGAACGCCTGAAAAAAATCGTGCTTTTGGGAAATGAAGACTTCTTTAGCATCCTAATAAAGCACTATTTTGGTTTTGACTTTGGTTCCTATTGAGTTTTTCAACATTGATTAAATATCAGTGAACCCATTGAAATAAGCTGGTAAATTTCATTCTGGCTTTTACCAACTGTCTAAAGTTTTCAACCAAAATTGCTTCATTTTTTTTGTCATATCCTTCATTTAAGCTTCCATCCATCCATCCCCTTCTGACCTCTTTCCTCATTATATTTTTCAACCAGAAAAATAAGTTTAAAAAAAAGATTTCAGAGATCACTTACGATCACCCTTTGGTTTCAAGCTGGCATTTTTGCTAATACTAAAAAGCCATATTTATAGAGACTCAAGTTTTTCCCTCCTATGCAATGTGACAAGGGAATGCTGAGGAACAATAACTAAGCAGACTTTCAAAAAGGCCAGCGTGAAGCTTTAAGACGACTAAATTGGCAATTATTATTCTTCGCTGTTCTTTTCCTTTCTGTCTCCATCTGACTCCTGTCATTTTCTTCATTAAGGAATGCACCCGCAAGTATTACTTGATTTTTTTTTTTTGTTGACATATTATATCATGATTACGCACAATTCAGAAGAGATTGCACAATAAATCCCTGAGTGGGCCTATATGGTTGTTTCCTAAACAAGTTTTATGTCTAATCGTCAGTTTGGGTCAATGGTTAGAAGTATTACCCAATAGCTAAAGGCCAAAACGAGCATCTGACTTGTTGTCCAATCTGAGATGAAATCTTTTCTGATGGCATACGCAACAATCAGAACACAAAGTTAATGAAGTTTTGGAGACCGTGTGCGACTCCCTCTGACTGTGTCTCCAGCTGGCTGGTCAAGATTCAACTGGGAATGATTTTGTTCAGAGCGTGGCAATTTGACTCGATTTTCAAAGTAATGTACGTCGGTTTTGGATAAAATCTTAAAATTGCAACATGAACTGATTGATAATACATAGGCGTTCCTCTAATGCTTATCACATGGTTCGCATTTAGTGCAAATGGAAGGAATGAGTTGTAGGAAAACGATAAAGTATTTAAATAAGTAGTTCACTTACCCATTGTAGGAGCTCAGAAATATTGAAAAGAGTTCAAACTTGTTCTTGCAGCAGGGCGTTTTTTTGGGGGGGGGGTTTGCTTACTTGCAAAGCGGCAAACCCTTACAGGACTATTCCATTAGGGTTAGTTTACTCGGATCCTCTAGTCAGAGCCAGTGTATCAGTAAGTAATCGGATTAAAGCATCAAGAGTCGGGACACCAGCGGTGCGTTTCCCAGTCCTAAGAACTCTTATGTCTTAAACAAGTTCATTAGATTAGTATAAGTCTGTTATCCCCTTCAACCCTTCAACTAGTCCACTGTTGCCTACACATTGAAAAGGTGTGAATGTTGGCTTGAGAAATTAAGGTTGCAGTGCAAGACATTGATTAAGGTACTGACATCCCAAACTCTCTACACTTTCCATTCGTGATTGAGGGCAGAGAGACACCTGGAGTTGGTTGTACGGGTCAGAGGAAGACTAAGCTCACATGGAAGGCTTCGGATTTACTCCTTCTTATGCTGAAACTGTTTGGACGTGATAAGATGTCGGATACAAGAAGCTAAAAATGGGTTTCTTCCTCACGGTGATCATCCAAGTTACACCTTAGAGAAAAACTTAGCTGGGATTGTTTCTCTCAAAGAATTTTGGGTCATATGACAAACAATCAAATTGCTTTGCGACCTCAGTTCATTATTTGCATATAGAAGACCAAAGGAGAGGCGTAAGGAGGAAAAGTGGCAAAAAAAATTTAGTGGTAACTTATTTGTAGGCTATACTTGCCTCTTTCGCGCGTTCAGCCATCAGTAGAGACAGTATCCTGATTTTTTATTTTACAATGATTCTTTTCATTTCAGTGAGTAATAAATATGCTTTGTTTTATTGTGTAATGTTGAAAAGGCGCAGGAGAGGAAAATAAATCCCCAAGGACTTCCAAGTATGATGCAAACTATACCCCTTTTCCACCAAACTGGTTCCAGTGCTGGTTCGGTTGTAGAGCCAGAGGTAGCACCGGTTCTTTGTGTTTCCACTGACCAAACTGGTTTCAAACTGGGCTTCAACTGGCCCCTCTTTCTGGGGTCAGAAGAAAGAACCAGTTCGACGTGATGACGTCAGCGACTGGGGCCGGGGCTTAAAAAGCTTAAAAAGTGTTGTTCTGGTCTTGTGGCGGTTGGATTTGGTGCTAAATCTACTGAGTTATGGTGACGTACGCATAAGCATGGAGCGACGTAATCACGTAGCATTCCGATTAGCACCAGTGTGTGGAAAAACAAACGGTTCTTTGTCGGTTCGTACTTGGAACCAACCTTGAACCGACTCTATCACCAGCACGGAATCAGTCCTTTGTGGAAAACGGGTATTGTATTGGTAGTGTTGCTTACCTTGTTTTACTGTGCACAGTGAACAAGGTGAACAGTGAAAAGGATTTAGACTCTGACATATCAATCGTTAAAATCTGCTAAAAGCTAGAGGGACATGTTAAATATTTTTCCTAAACATTTCTCTAAACCCATTAAATGTTGGTAAAATGGCAGTTAACGATTGTCTGTAGCTAATCACACACTATAGTTTTTGCAACTTCACAAATCGACACCCTTTCTTTTGTCTTACCCATTTGTTGGTCCTCTTTCCTTAAAAAAAAACAAAAAACTGGATTATATCATTTTTGCAGGCAGGGTGACTTTTATCTCTGTCATTACAAAAATCTGTCACCATCATGTCTGTTAAAGCAGGAACAAAAAAATGAAGATGCAATTAATTTTTAGTATTAACAGGGGACTAAATTTTAGTTTTCTTCTGTGGCTCCTGTCAATGGGGGGCCCGTCAGGTTGTCATCCCTTTATGACCCCCCTTACTGAATAACGATGGCTTCCATTCCTTGATGTTTCTCTCAGTTTATCTTTTAAAGTGTCACCAGTCTGTCTGTGACTGTGTGTAAAGGCAAACATGTTTGTCTAGGGAGAATATCTTGACACTGACCCCCAACAACCTTTGACCTCTGACCCGTTGATATCTGGCCTCAGTGGTGCTGCGTCGGTTTTCACAAGTCAGAGAGAGCAAACGGACAGAAGACAGCAAACCCTCGGAGGATGGCGGAGAAACGTCGATCAAAAAACTGCTGTATGGGAGAGAAAGGACGGGAGGAACAACATTTTTCAAGATCACATTGATTATATCAAACACATCAACTATAGAAACTGCTCTACCTGCCACTGAAGCTTTTGTAGGCTGCTGCCTTTTCTTATGTAAATAATGTCCAGTATTTTACCTCCATGTCTGTCTAGATGTGTAAAACTTAAGATTTTATGACTTGAAGAGGTTCAGCTTCTTCCCAACATCACCAATCACTCTTAATTGTTATCCCCCGGATCCACAACAAAGAGAAAATATTGTAATGAGGCTCTTTGCTACTTTCCTTTGCACACTGCCACCGAGGTGAACACTAATTTTTCAGCCTTGCATTTGCATAAAATTCTCTTCTTTTTTTTGTTAGCTGGTGCTGCCAAAAGTGATGAAGAGCATGCAGGACCAGAGAAGGAAGAAGGAAGTCTGAATAAATGGAGATTTCCTCATAAAATTTGCAGAAGAGAAGGTTGTCAAGGAAGAAAGCATTGGTGAAAAAGCCAAAGACGAAGAGATGGAGGAAGAATGTCAGATCTGGTTTTATCCTGATAATGAAGAGAGAGAGGGGAGAGGTCGGGATAATGTGAGTGGGACGGATAACAAACCGAGGAGGCTGCAGGCGGGAGGCTTTAATGGACTTCTGAGTGGAGTAAAGAGAGATAGATTTACGTAGAGAAAGGGACAAGCGTAGGGAAAACAGCGATGGCATGATAGAGTGTTAAGTGGAGGGCTAAATTGTGGTCTCGCCTGTGGTGGTTTTTATTAACCAGTTGAGAAAATGGTGTTTAAATTTAATAGCCAGATGTAGTACCCACAAAAAACACTCAAGTATGGGCGGTACGACTGGAGCGTTTTAGATGGCTGGGAAGTGTAGGGATGTGATGAGGAAAAAAAGAAACGCTGAGGTTGTTTGGTTCATTTTTGGCTAATTGTCGTAAAGAAAATGTATACAAAAAAAAACTATAATTTAAAAAAATCCAATGCAGTGGTTACTTAAGAGCCATTTAATAATTGTTTAAGGTTTGGTTATTTTGGGAAATAAACTTGTTTTTCTTTAAATGTATTGCTGTGTCCTCATGTTTGACCGCCTTGGTCCCTCACAGTCTCTCACATTAGCATTCTAAATGAAACTAAAAGTAAAACAAAAAGCTTAACTCAGTTTCTCATTAATCCACCTAATTATTGTTCATTGCACTTTCTGTCGAAAGTGACATGGTTTTAGATATAGAACCTGACCCACAACAGGAAGCAACTCAGATCAGATCAGAGACCAGTGATCGGTACAGGTGAGTTTATTGACAAGGGTTGTTTTGTGAATGTTCACTGGAACGGCGATGGCTTGGGACTCGGGAAACCAAGGGCCTGGACGTGGGGTACCGGAAACACAGAGAGAAGATGCCTGGTGAGTAGATGTTCCAGGTGAGTGGTATTATTGTTGTGGTGAGGTTTACTTGGATGAATGATGTTCACCACCAAAGAGAGATGACCGGATCTGGAGAGCTCTAGGTTGTGGTGGTGTTGTTATCTGGTTGTTGTTTCCAGGTTGGGAGGTATTCACTGTCGGATTAGGCTGCGGAGATGGATGCTGCAGCGGACAGGTAACGCAGGCCGTCACTGAGTGGTTGGTGGATCACAAGGGACGGCTGCAGTGTTGGTTTTGATTTCTTGACGTTCTTTTGTTTGTAGGTGGTTTGTGAGTCTTGGAAAAACAAGCATAATCCAATGAGGGTTTGACCTGCGATGCACACACAAGAGAGAGTTACTGGGCACATGAGAACACAAACCGGTAAGACAGCTTGCACAAAGCATTCCACTCGGGAGAGACACAGAAAGGCTAGGAAGTACCATGCTATGGTAACGACCAAGCACTGAATGACTGCAGCCAGGCTCCTCTTGTACTCGTCAGCGCTGACTGGCAGGATTGACAGCACTTGTGCCGAGGTGCCCCAGCTCAGCAGAACAAGCCAGACGCCTACAGAACGCCCCTGGTGGAATAGCAAAGGAAGGACAACAACAAAGCCAGGCAAATCCACAACATTTCCAGAAAAGTTGTCAGCTGTGTCTATATGTCGCCAAGAACCTGTTAGCATTTTGTGTTAGTCATTGCTGGCATCGTATTTTTTATAAATAAAGACATGTAACATAATTTCTCATTTTTATACCAGGTTTGGTTTGTAACAACTTGGTTTGTATGAGAGAGAAAAAACATGAGGAACACAGCACTGAAGGCAGGAACTGTGTCCTGATTTAAAACATGAGCTACTTCAGAAGAAAATGTCTTTACTTTTCAATTAAAATATACAAACAAATATGTTTTTTCCCCCAATTTTTAATCCTTTCTTTCAAAATACCTCATCTTGCAGCAATCCTTTCTGGCTGAACTTTTGGTCATCCTTCTTCATTTACCCCCCCTTTCTCCACTACACTCAGTAGTCATCCTTTGTCTTTGTTATTTTGGTATTTGGATCATCATTAGACCCCCATCCATCTCTTCCACTTCCACTGACCTTCTGCCTTTTTTCCTTTTCCTTCTTCCTTTTCTCTCTTTTCTCTGTTTGATGAGAAGAATTTGAGGAGGGAAAGGTGTTGCACCCTGATGTGAAAGATGCCAAATGTCTGGGTCACTCTCACACCGAGGGCCCACCACTGTGAGTTCATTTGAGTGTGAGTGAGTTTCTGACAGTTTCACAGCAGGGGGCTCGAATGAGGGTGTTGGAGTGCTTTAGTTAAACACTGAGATATAAGCTGGGGCAGGCACACTCTTGCTCATGCATGTTTAGAAATCAGTATTAGAAGTCATAAATGGTGAAGTCCAGTACCAGGAGTTTCCTTTTGAAGTTTAGATCAATTTTACATGAGTCAGCCCGGTGACTTCTGGAGTAAAGTTTAGCCCACAGATGAGACAAAGATTCAGCCAGAATAACTGGTAGTAACAGAATAACAGGTAGTTTGCTTAAAGAACCTAAGAACCAGCAGGCCCGTGTCAATGCTGCTCAATGTATGGCCTGGAACTGACATCTTGCCAAATATTTCACATATCGAAAGGAGTGTAATTCTCTCCTGTAAGGGCCAATCATAGGCAGGTCGAACTCAAATTATCCAGATGGATTTTGAGAAGGATTTTTTCGCAGACATTTAAGACATTGTGTCCATAAAGACCTCTGCACAGTGAAGCGAGAACCAAGAATCAGTTTATTTATACAGCGGCGATTTACAAAAGATAACATAGCATGTTTATCTGTGTTGGTATTTTAAAAATCATTTTTGTTTTATGTGTTTTTAAACAAAAAAGACTAAAATTGATTAAAATAACTTTTTATCTTGGAACACACCAGTTTTTGTTCCCAATACCGATATCCAAATACTTAGGATTTAAACCGGGTGTATTTTTATTTTTACCACAATTACAATTCAGTTTTTTGTTTAAAAAACATATATATATATATATATATATATATATATATATACATATATATATATATATGTATATATATAATACTGTTGTTGTAGTTACAAAGTGCGATTATCAGGCACAGTACACCTTGTATGCTATCTGTGAAGCATCCCGAACATTTTAACAGTATTATAAATTATTTAAATTCACCAGTTAGTGAGCTATGGAGAGTAAAGACACTTTTTATTATCTTATTATAAAAAACAAAGATATAAAAACATTAATGTAGCGTGATTTCCTCTCTTTCCGACAGCAACACCCCACGAGCTGAGCTGACAGAGACAGCATTTCTGCTGTCCTTGCCCAATAAAGGGAAAGCGTTGCAGATAAATCTTGCTCTCCTCACACCTTGCGTCTCTCATATATCTCCGTTAGGCCAACGGCAGCAGCAAGGCCGCGCTATGAGTTTGTGTGTGTGTGATCTCCTAAATGTGAGTTGGAGCGTGCTCCATGTTAATGTTTATGAGAATGGATGGGATGAGTGTGTTTACTGCCTCTCAGCTTTGGAGAAAATCACTCATGAGATTTAAACTTGAGAGATTTGCTGCTGCCGCTGTGGTGAGAGTGTGTTGGTATGAGCATTTAGAAAGTCTGATTTAAGCAGCACAAGCTGTTTGTAAATTCTGTTATTAAACTTTAAGGCTTTCTCAGGAGAACATGCTTTTATTTTAAAGATAGACAATTTCTTTGAATCTGTTTTCATTGGTCCATTTCTTTAGATTTATGCTGCATTTATTATTTATGCTGTAATGTGTAGGCACTGCTAGACCACAATCCATTGATGACTAAAGTGACCGAGTTGTGACATAAGCCTTTGCAAGGGTAAGAATCAAGAATCAGTTTATTTATATAGCGCCAATTTACAACAGGTGTCGTCTCAAGGCACTTTACAAAAAATCAATTAAAATCAAGGATACATTCTAACAAATCAATTTGAAAAAGTTTCCAATCTAAGGAACCCCAGCAGATTCATGGAGTCATTGACTTGCAGCATTCACTCCTCTGGAATCAGCAGACAGAAAC
>JAVLVB010000571.1:394405-407344 GCA_032876305.1 Orestias chungarensis | reverse complement strand
TAGTTAGAAGCACAGGATACTGAAATAATAGAGTTTATAGCAGCAGTTGTAGAATGTCACTGGAAGCATCTCAGCCCATGTTCTCATCCAAGAAGCTGTCTCAGCTAACAGAACCAGCCCAGGTGTGGCTACTATGGAGAGAAGAACACTAAGAGAAAACAAAAGGTTAACAAAGTTGAAATAACGGCAACTAAGTAGATTGGACAAAGGAAGAAAGTTGCAGAGAGAGAAGTGGTCAGATTGTCCTCCAGTTGGCAGCGTGATGACGTCACCACAGGCGAACAGGAAGTGAAGCAGCACGCCTCTCTATTGTGTTTGACTGTGTCAAAAGCAGCACTGAGATCTAACAAAACTAGAATAGACACGAGCCCATTGTCTGAGGTATTCAAGTAGTTGGGAGCCGTATCCTTCAGCACTTTCTAGGCTAGCAACAGGGAATTGGATTTGATGCAGGCAGCCATAGGTAACCAGCTCAAGCTCAATGAACGGAAGGGTGACTTGAGACTTTCTGGGCTGATTGAAGAACAGACGCGACGCCACGTTCAGGCTGTGAGACCAGTCAAGAAGCTGTACATAACCATAGAATGAACCAGGAGCTGGGTAGCACATTGGGTTAGGTAGGCTTGTATCTTTCTGATGTTTAGTGATGTGAAGCGACAAGATTGAGAAACTGAGGCAGCTGGTCATCAAGCATGACACCGAAGTTTGTTGCTGCCTTTGATGGAGTCAGAGACAGTGATCCAGTCTGGATGTGAATATCGTGGTTTATGGTCGGTTTGGCTGGAAAAACAAGCAGCTCAGTTTTTGAGAGATTCAGTTGGAGGGGATTTCATCCATTTTTATATGTCAGACAGACAGTCTGAGATGCATGCTTAGACCGTGTGGTCATCAGATGGAAATTACAGATAGAGCTGGGTGTCGTCAGCATAGCAGTGGTATGAGAAACCATTCGATTGAATGATCTGGCCCAGAGTGGAGGTGTATATGGTAAAGAGACTCTTCTAAAATTTGCATAATTTACTGTTATAACAGTAACCTTTATGTTTTCTTTGTGTTTTTTCCTCTACAGAAGCTCTGACCTTGGATGGGGTAAACGTTGCAAATGGCCTCTCATTTTAACACTTATTACTCTCATTAATGCATTTAGAAGATGCTTTTATCCAAAGGTTATTAAGCATTGAACTACGACACAATTCACAAATTATAAGTTACCTGCACTATCCTCGAAGAGGATTTCACATGATTGTGGTTCTGCTTGGTGTTTCTTCCTGATAAAGGAGAGTTTTAGTCTCTACAACTCAACAGATTGGCTACTGTTGCCGCATTGTGTTCCTGGGGGAGTGAATGTTGCAAAACCTTTTAAACTAATTAATAATAATAAATACAACTTAAAGTTATAATTGATAACTAAGATCAGGTGGAATTTATGTTCATGGTTTAATATAATCTTCTGACCTGCGTGAAGACAAACACTTTAAGGCAAAAGGACTAACTAAAAACAATGTTTATTTACAAGGATTTAAACTTGAACTAGTTGGCTGTGAAAAACACAGCTATGGGTTGCGAAAGACAAAAAGTCAAATTTAGGTCCCATTTACGTGATGTGTGAACGTAGCAGAAGACCCTTGGAATCATTAAAACCCAAACCACAATAACTTAACCTCTGATGGAGGAGGAAAACTTTAAAGGAACACCAAGTAACTTTTCAACCATCATAAAATATTCTCATAACTTTTGTGCGTCGATTCATAGCTCGTTGAATGACGCCCCTGTCAACTTAAAGGAGGGTGGCAGGAAACTTGCCTTCCACCCTAAACAACTACAAATGTTCTGACTGCTTTACTGCATACGTCACTTCCTCCGTTTCTTATCTCCAACGTCATCATCTGACATTGTTTCACCACAATTAGATTCATCACCTCATCGCTATTCATCCTTCACACAGACACTGGAGACAGAAATGTACTTCAATCCACCTGCAGGCGACCGGAAGATTAGGAATTTACGATACTATGTGCTGGTCCTCATGGCAAATGCAGTCTCCTTTAAGGCAGAACGCTACCCCTTTTGTCCACAGTGGCCGCCAAAATTTACCAAAACTGAAACTTCTCTAGTGTTGCTTTAACCCCAGTCTTAAAGAGTCCAAAATCCAAGGCGAAATCAATATTTAACATAACAAAATCTCAAACTAACTACTCAAACAAACAAACTGACCTGACACACAACAAACAAACGGGACTTAAATCTGGGCTGATCAGACCAAATTGAAACACTGAGGAAGAGGGAAGGGAAACATCTACACAAACTTAACTAAAGTAACTAAACACAGTAAGCTTAAGAAATGACTTAAATAAACACTAATTAAGCAAAATTAAAACAGAAGCAAAATCACAACAGCATAAAGAAGTCATACAAAAATAAAAATAAAGACTTCATGGTCTTCCCTCATGGCAGAACTCCAGATGGTATCACCCTCACTCTGGGATTGGAATATGCCCCCACAGCACTCACAAAAAGAAAGCCCAACAAAATATTAAATATCTGACAAATTAAATATACAAAAGTTAACCAAATGTGTGCGCTACAATTAGAACTAATGTATTTCAATATTGTCAAATGAATATAATGAAAACCGATATACTTATGCTGCAGTGTGTGTGTGTGTAGAAAAAACCTCAAAATGAAAAAGTGTTGTTGTGTGGAGTGACCGCATATGTGGCTGCAGGTGTGGCCATCACAGGGACGCATCAGCAAAGTGTTGTGTGACATTAGGCAATGTTATAAATAAGTAACTGGAGCAAATATCTGAGCTGTAGTTTCACTAAATCTACATATATACATATATCATATGGGCCTGCCTCTGTTTGTGAGATTTTTATATTTGGCTCTCTATAGAAAAAAGACAAATGCATACAATGTTACTGAGTTTTTTAAGTATTTTGCAGCTCGGTTGGTAAATTAAAAGGCTTCACCTTTGCATATAAAAAATTTGATATACATGTAACCCTCCATACATGACCCACACCTCAGCATTTGATTATGGTGCTTTCTAGATGACCTTAAGTGAAATAACATTGGCCCTTGCGTTAGATTATGAGATGCCTTCTTCACTCTGTGCCTTTAAAGGGTGTACACCTGTTTACATGTATGTATACAGTATTTGTTGATTTCCAGATGCAAAACATGGGAAGGATGATATGGTGAGTACACGTCTAAATGCTTCTGGCCACGTTTTGATTGTGACACACACCCCTAGCTTTGTGAAGCCTTCTAACACACACACACACACACACACACACACACACACACACACACACACACACACTGCTCCGGGTGACAGAGATTAATAGCCTCCCTGACTGACAGAGTAACTTCCACTTCCTTTGTGTCACTGTCGGCCCCGTGGCCTCAAGTACGTCTGGATGTGTGCGAGTGTGTGTGTGAAGGTGAGTGAAGCCATTATTAGAAGTATAATTGCGGAGACATTTAAAGTGTTTCCCCCTCAAGGATTCTGCCAGCATCCAATAAAGTTTTCATACCGCGGGAGAGACGCTGGGAGTGGAGAAAGTGAGAAAGAGAGGACAGGAGGAACCAAACAGAATAATCAAGCAGCTGAGGTCTCCCTGGCAAGGTGCATCAGTTTACACCAACCATCCCGGCTCTACTAGTCTTTGTATGTATGGTTTCAACATGTGGCATTTCTGCTTAATAAAAATCAAATTACATCATGTTAGATCCAGTGTTCGGGATCCTTTGGTCTGTTTATCAGTATGTGCTTTAAATTTGTTATCATTATTTTAAGTAAAAGATCCTCCTTAAAAATTGGCATTCCTTGGTCACTTTAAATCTGATCCACTGTTGGTGAATCTTAATGCTAAAAGTATGTTTATAGTTATTTGCAACAGAATTTTTTTATGTCTTAATGTGTTTGCAGGATTCATCTTTAAAATCTGATACAAAATATATCTATATATCTAAAAATGTAATAAATCAAAGTTAATTATTGACTTAATGAATGAATGGTATATTTTATTTTCATTTGTGTTTTTGTTTGTTTGTGTCATGGTCTGCGTTTTGGTTCCATTCAGTTTGTTGTAGTTGTCTTGTTTTATTTATTATTATTATTATTTGTTATGATTATTTATTGTTTTCTTTAGGTTATTTTCTATTTGGGTTTCGTCTTTGTTTTTGTTCTTTTCTATGTTCTCTAGTTTCCCCTGCTCTGTCCCTCTTCTGTCTGTGTTTTCTCTCATCATTATCACTCACATCTGTTTGTAATCATACAATCATCTCCACCACCCCATCTCCTGCTCCTCAGTATTTAAGCCTGGTTAACTCATTCATACCAAATAAATACATACTACCCCAGCCTCTAGCTCCTCCAGTAGAGTAAGCGTGCTTAAAAAAAAATCTGTTTGCTGTCCTGTAAGTCAATTAAAAAAAATGGAAGGATGGATGCGGTCATCTACTTCCTTTAAGGCCGTTTGTCGTATTAGGCACCCCTGTGTCTGGGTTGAGGGGCGTTCTGTTTGTTTGTTGCTCCTGTTCTTCCCAGGTTGTCCATGCGCGGGCGCAGAGTTCCTCCAGGCTGGAGCTCTCTAAAACCTGTGCTGCTGCACCTTGTGTCTACAAACTGAATTTAACTAACCTCTTGAGTGCTCAACCCAGGTTGAATCCTCACACCTTAACAACCTCTCAATGAGCTCCTCTGTGAACATTCACAAAACAACCCTTGTCAATAAACTCCCTTTTACTGATGACTGGTCTCTGATCTGATCTGAGTTGCTTCCTGTTGTGGGTCAGAGTCTACAACTAAAACCATGTCACTTTCGACAGAAAGTGCAATGAACAATAATTAGGTGGATTAATGAGAAACTGAGTTAAGTTTATGTTTTACTTTTAGTTTCAAGCATTTAGAATGCTGATGTGAGAGACAGTGAGGTACCAAGCCGGTCAAACATGAGAACACAGCAATACATTTCAAGAAAAATGGGTTTATTTCCCAAAATAACCAAACCAGAAGTGTTTGTGTGTGGAGTTACTGCCTGTGTGCCACCTACCTCTGGGATTCACTTGTCCCACAGAGATAATATTGAGAAGATACCAGAGAACCTTTCCTAATTTAACATCTCCAAACTCAGATTGAAATTTAGCTACAGGTTGAGATTACAAAAAAAGTATTTTTCTAAGTTCTTCACCTTTACTGAGCCGTTTTGGTTTACAGTGAGACAACTGCATTGTCATGTCCCAAATGTCAGTACTTTTTGTAATCTTTCGAGACAGATATCCACTTAGTTGATGAGTTTCTGCCAGGAACAGAAGGGGAAAATGAAAGAGAACTGATTATGCGAGGCTGAATTCTCTACGTGGAAAGACAGAGCGGAGATTCTGACATTCCTCTAGACAGGTCAGAGAAAATCAGAGACGTTTGAGCGTTTTCATGACGATGATGCATTTTGAACTCTATTGAGGATTATGTCTTTAAGTGCTTAAATCACACAGTTGGACTTGAACACAAATGGACTGGTATTTGCAAAACAAATGAATCCCCCTGTTTTACTTACTGAGTGCTGCAAATGCATTTTGTTTAGTTTTTTTTGTTTTGTTTTTTTTGTATGGATGATGAGTTATCTTTACACTAAACAGAGATAGTTCAGGCAGGTAAAACACACACACACACACACACACACACAAACATAACACGAGCTGTGTGGCACAACAAGCACATTTTTAGTGAATGTCTACAGATTTTAACCTCTCAATCAGGATCATAATAGCAGACGTTTCATTCGTAAAATATCAACCCCCATCCACAGCAGGACATTAATTGGCTTTCGATGCTCATTTGTTCTTTTTCCCAAGAGGACAAGATATAATGACAGAAAGACATGAAAACACTGGTAATGTAAGCAAAAATATTAAGATATCAACAGAAAGCATCTGTAAGTTCAGATGTTTTTAGAACTGGAAACTCGTCTGTGGAGTCCAGAAAGTCACTACAAACATTAAAAACTCATTAGATTTTTTTTACTTTCCACTGATGAGATTTGTCATTTGTGGCATTTTAGACTCACCTCTAAATATCCTAGTCTCGGCCATTGAACAATAAACATTACTGGGTTTTCCAATATAGATTAGGATTTATAAAATTGTTAAAGCATCAATTATTTCTCCCTTCTATCATTTTGTTTGTTTGCTAGCTTGCGTGTTTTTTTTCAATAAAAACATTAATTAGCATACCAAATCTGCTTATTTTCCACTGACTATCTACCCTTAGAGATTTAACTCTTAACCACCTCTCTATCCACTAGATCCAGAAATCTGTACACCTGTCAGTTGTGAACACATGAGTAAGTCTTTATGTGAAAAATGTGCAAAGAATGTGCAGCAGTTTTGAGATTTCCTGAATCAAAAGCAACAATTATAAGGCAACGTGAACTCCAGCTTATGGTTTCTTCACTGTTTTGTGTATCGTAATCCTATTAAGACAAACAATTAAAGCATTTTACTTCTATGCTCTCCTACCTAGTTTGGTGATAATAGAGGATCGTTGGTGAACAAAACTGCCGTCTGTTGGGAAATGGAGGCTTTGACTGGTTGTGTGTGGCCCTTTCTTGTTTTCTCACCAGGGGGCGTTTTCTGAGGTTGTGGCTGCGGGAGCTTCTGCGCTGACAGCTCTCCTGGTACCCAGGTGCTGCCAATTGTCCTGATGAGCATGTGGAGGATAAAGGGAGCAGCTCTGCAGTCCCTGGACCCCAACTCAGCTGTTTTCCCATTCTAGAGCCCTCGCTTTCGTGTAACAGATTCCTCTGTTCCAGCGCCTAAGATTTCCCCTGAGCACATCACATTGTAATTTACATCAATGTTAATATTGTCAAAATAAATCACGAAGGTTGTTTCATTTGAAACATGCTAACTCATACGTGACAGCTGTAACTACAGGGGTTGGACAATGAAACTGAAACACCTGGTTTTGGACCACAATCATTTATTAATATGGTGTAGGGCCTCCTTTTCCAGACAATACAGTGTCAGTTCGTTTTGGGAATTATATAAACAAGTCCTGCTCAGTGGTCAGAGGGATTTTAAGCCGTTCTTCTTGCAGGATAGTGACCAGGTCATGATTTGATGCTGGTGAAAGAAAACGTTTCCTCATTCGATCCTCCAAAACACAGCCAAGTGGCTCAATAATATTTACATCTTGTGACTGTGCAGCCATGGGAGATGTTCAACTTCACTTTCATGTTCATCAAACCAATCTCTTACCAGTCTAGCTATGTGTGTTGGTGCTTTGTCATCCTAAAACACGGCACCGCCTTCAGGATACAATGTTTGAAACTTTGGATGCACATGGTCCTCCAGACTGGTTCGGTAGTTCTTGGCAGTGACGCGTCCATCTAGCACAAGTATTGGACCAAGGGAATGTCATGATATGCCAGCCCAGACCATCACTGATCCACCCCCATGCTTCACTCTGGCTGGTACGCTTCTTTGGGGCTTCTCCACACCGTAACTCTCCTGGATGTAAAGGTGGACTCATCAGAGGACAATACATGTCTCACATTGTCCACAGCCCAAGATTTGAGCTGCTTGCACCATTGAAACTGACGTTTGGCACGAGTGACCAAAGGTTCGGCTACAGCAGCCCGGCCGTGTATATCGACCCTGTGGAGCTCCAGACGGACAGTTTTGCTGTCAGACAGCTTCCTCTGCTGTCCTCAGTTAATCCTGTTGGATGTTGTTGGTCCTTCTTGGTTGTATGCTGACATTACCCAGGATACTGTGGCTCTTGATACATCACAAATATTTGCTGTCTTGGCCTGTATGTAGACATATTAAACTAAGTCATGCAGGAGGAAGCTGGAATATCTAAAGAGAATTCAGGTGTAACGCTTCCTTGACTTTAAGGTGTGAGATTGGGTCTAGATAATTACAACAGAGTTTACAATGTAACAGAAGAAGCACCCAGGTTTACTCTGGGTGAATGAAATAAGACAGAAACAAAAGAAAATCAAGTTTCAAGGGAATTTTATTTAACCAATAAATACCCAAAATAAACACGTACGACACACAAAATAACAAAAACTATAATAAATCAAACAAAACAAAAAAAACATTGGAACAAGACACCCTCTCCAAGATCTCTACAGTCCAGATCTATCCGTGTTATTGTGTGATCGCAATGTTCAGTTTGATTCATTTAATTCACGTTGCAAAATTTAGTTCAATTCAATTCCAGAAAATGGAAGTAGATCCTAATCTGAAGTCATAAAAACACCTTACCGTCGTATTCAGGGTATTCTGTGTTTAATAATCAGTGTTCATCTCCGCCGTTCTTGTCTCGGTCTGCCACTAAACACGGCCAACCATTCGCAGATGGAAGCAGCAAAAGCAAAACGGAAGCATCGGGCAGCCATTCTTATAACGGCGACTAGGGAAGTAGAATTAGGAAGGTAACTCATCAACTCCCAAAGAAAGGAGTTTCAGCCAACCAGAACAGGATTACACAAAGGGAGAACATGCTGACTCCATGCAAGAATGTAAGATTAGAACGGGATAAGGACCTTGTCTCTGCAAGGAACCAGATATTCTAACCACCACAGAGCTACTTGTTATCGCATGGCTCAATATGAATATTGATGTTTCAGTTCTTGGACCAACGATCTTCAAGTTCAAACATGATTTCAAAGTCACATATTTGTTTAAAGTTTGCTAACTACTGATCAATGAATGATCAACAACACGTCTGCAAAATGTGGATGATGATGATGATGATGATGATAATGATGATGATGTCACAACCCGTAATCGTGGCTCCACAGAGAGCTGCAGGTGGAAGGGAACGTTTCTTTTTTGACGAATGAATAGTTGTTTTCTCTCTTTGTGTTTCCATATTTTGATCTGTTTTGATTCCTTGACAGCAGGATGGAGGGCGGTGACAGCTTGAGGGCTCGCTACGCCGCGCGTGTGTGTCATCTGTAATTGGGGATGCCTGATTTTTTATGTTTCAGATGAAGAAAATCAGAGCGGCAATCTGTCCGCTCTCAGACAAACAGTCAAAGCATCAAGGGAAGTTTTTCTCTTTAAAAGAAGTAAGAGGAGGGAACAGATCAAACCTTGTCTCAATGAATCAGCATGAGACAGGGTTTCTCCCCTTTAGTCTCTAACACGCGCACACACACACACACACACACACACACACACACACACACACACACACACACACACACACACACACACACACACACACACACACACACACACAGATTGGCTAATTAAAGGGAAGATAGACTGGAAGGAAATCAGACAGGCAGGAATGCCGATGGGATAAAAAAGACTTTAAACTTCATAAAGAAAAGAGAGCAAATTGACCCCCTGAATGAGGGAAGTGTTTCATTACATGTCCCCTGGGTGTGCAGGGTAATAAGGTTAACACTTGGGGCACTTACTGCAAGATTAAAAGACACAGAGTGAGGATAGAGAAAATTAGAGACAAAATCCTCGTAGCACTGCAGTCTCCTTGTTTCAAACATCCTCAAACTGCCTCTAGTCTGAGTTCAGCATCTCCAAATAACTTCAAGATATTTTTTTAAACAAGTCAAATACATCTTTTTTATCAATTTTACAAATATTATTTTTCTTTATAATAGCAAAGAGAAATTTACACTAGATTGTAAACGTTATACAGCAAATCATCTTTAAGTGAACAATCAAAAAGCAACGGAAACAGAGCTACTATAACACAAGTGAGACATTATTTCCAGTTTAGGGAAGAATATTTGAGCTCCATGTAAAACTGAATTTATCAGACTACAACAGTCCAACAATGAGCACCTAATTTACGATATTCTCTGAATAGAATCTGAAGATAAATTTGATTATTATAGGGAATTATTGGATTTGCTAGGTTTGTCTGTAATGCTGGGTAAAGAAGACAATAAGCACCGTACTCCTGATTGAGTCTAAAGTCTTAAAGGTATTTATGTGGAGCCATTTAGTTTTTAATAATCTGTATGGGGAGTCTAAAACAAGCCCATGTGGGCTGGGCATGACATCAACATAAAATCAATCAATAAATTGGTCATTAATCAGAGGTTATGTTCACAGAGCAATAAGAATATGAACAAAATTCTGTTTTTTGCTCCAAAAATGATTTCTGACAACTCCTATAAACAAGCAAGTCCACAAACTTCTGACCAATCAAACAATTACTTTGCATGCAGAAGGGAGCAAAAGGTTTGTCACGGGGTTTGTAGAAACAAAGTTTGGGGATTTTTGTCATAAGCTGCAACAATGAGAAAACTTCAGTTGCCCTTCAGTTTATTGTTATTTTTCAAATTTTGTGCATATTTTTGTATTTGTTTCTCCTTAATTTCTTCTTGTTACAAGACGTGGCCGAAGGATACAGGTCAGAAGATTTAAACAAGGATTTATAAAAAAAAGGAAATAAATGAATTTCCTCACTGGAAAAAAAACTATAATAATCTAACTTTAAAGTAACAATTCTGTCTTTTTTTCTCAGAATATTGACATTAATCTCATAATTTTGACTTTAGAACCAGATTCCTACGGAAGAGGATTAAGGCCACATGGGAAAAAAAAAAAAAAAATCAGACTGGGAAAAAAAAAAGATAATAAATCTGACTTTAATCTTAGAGAAAAGTTTACTGTTTCCTACCGTTAGTTAGAATTATGTTTATTAGGGTCAATTCATTCAGGTTATAATCAATATAATTAACTGCCCAGGATTTCTGCCTCCTATTCAGGACAAATCTACTGTTGCCTACCATAGTTGCTCCCTATTACTTCACTGAGCTCAGTTCCACTCGCAGTGTTTCTGTAAGTCTCCTCATTTTTTTATCATCAAATACCACAACACAGAAAATCCCTGCGCTCGGGTCCTTTAGTAGCCGCAACATGAGAGGCTGTTAATAACAAATTCATTCCTTGCTTAGTGTACGGATGGGTGGCCTTCACGCAGGAGGTGCAGATATGAAAGAGAATTTGTGATGTGTTTTCTCTTCCCAAGAAAATGTTAAATTAAAAAAACCTCTTAGAAAGCAGTGTGTGTTTTTTGTTGGGTTTCTTGTTTTTTTTGGTGTGCCAGGGTCATCAGTTAGGCTTAAATCTTTTATAGCACGGCCGAATGACCTCCTGCTCTCAGAGATGGAAAAGATGGACAGTCTAAAAACACACACTCACATTCTGCAGATGGGCATTCAGTAACGACGGGCACACGGCCCGGACCACCGCACACACACACACACACACACACATACAATGAGCCCCCGGAGCGAGTTGTGCAGGTTTGAAGGGCGAAGGTTCGGGGTTGGGAGGTGACTGGCATCCAGGTGTGCCTCTCCAATTATCGGCTGCAGATCGCGCACACACAAGCAGCCAAGCCAACAAAAACTCCCCTCACATCCCTCCTCCCTGCACAATTAAAGCAGCTCCCGGCTCAGACACCTGCTCTCCTGCAGCAGAGGAGCAAAGAAAGGCAGGTACAGGTGGGGAATCATCTTTTTTGATAACCTGTTTGTATATTACCTCTCTGATTCCTGTCAGCATCTCATTCTGCGTCTCTCTCGTTTCCTCTCTGTTTTACCTTCAAGTAAGATATCAACGGCCTGACTCCCATCTGCCACCCGGCAACAGATGTTTGACTTTGAAAACATAAAATGCACGAGTGTTATAGAAGAAGAAGAAGAAAGGAGATTGAGAGGGAGGGATCTGAAAGCAGTGCAGACGAGAAAGTGATTGAAAAGGACGTGCAGAGGCGGGAGGTGAAGGTGAGGAGCTGAATGAGAGCGCCGTGTGTGAACGGAAACACATGGACGGATGCGGATCCAAGCGTGAGCGCGGGCAAGGAGTAAAATGTTGAAACAGCCAGCTGAGAAAATACTCAAGACAGACGGCAGCGTCCCAGGTGTCAAGAGGTCGTCAGGTTACCATACCTGATCGTGCAGGACGTTAAGATGTGCTGCACGTTTGTGAGCAAGACTACTGAGCCTAGGAAGGGTTGATCCCAAGAGGCATTCACAGACCTCCTGTAAAACAATGTACTGCGTTGTTTACTGTGAAAGTTCGGCCCATCAAAATAAAACAATTTAGAATAATCACAGACTACGGAGCACATCATGACTCGACAAATTAGAGAGCAATAACACAAGAGAACCTTTGACGTCATAGGTATAAACTGCAAGGTAATTTTTACCTGATGCTCATCAATGAATTCTGACTGCTTCTAAAATAAAAACCAGGTGATCAGTTCTGTACGCAAACACATTTGAAACGGGAGAAACGCTGGACTATGAAGCAAAGCTCACCAGCAGACAGGTAGACGAACATGGATGCTGCCTCCAACCAGAGGAGAGAACTAGCCTGTTGACAATTAGCTAGCTAATTACCTCAACCCTCAATAAACAAAGGTGCAATTTGGAGATGTGGGCGCTTCTCTGAATATTTAAGCTAGACATACTTTCTGTGGACAAGGTATTAGACAGGGTCTCCAGAAAAACGTTATTCTGTGATCGCAGATAATCACGCAAAATCAACAAACGGCGCAGAATATGTGGGGTTGTTCATAATTCTTAAAAATCTGCATATTCACCACATAAATAATATCTTATTCACCTGATTTTACTGATTTTCTCAGCAGAAATGTGAAATAATTGATGATTTTCTTATTTTGACTGACCCTAACCCCCCCCAGCCAAAAGTGAACGGTCCAGCTATAACTATAACTAATAGTTATAGTTCTTTTGAACATTTAACCCTTAGCCTTCCTCATCCAACCTCTAAAAGAATTAAACCACTTCTGTTTGTTATTTTGTATCGTCCACCAGGTCCTTACTCTGAATTTATAGATCAGATCTCAGATTTTTTATCTGATATAGTGTTAAACACTGATAAAATCATTATAGTGGGAGATTTTAACAT
>JAVLVB010000571.1:344703-359351 GCA_032876305.1 Orestias chungarensis | reverse complement strand
ATGGTAAAAAGTGATTATAAAGCAACTAATCGATAACTAAAGTAGTTGTCAACTATTTTAATCAATTTTAATTGATTAAATCAATCAGTTGTTTACGTTACAAATTTTTATTCCGATCGCTATTTATTCAGAATATTTCTAGTAATATGACCGTTGGTGCATTTTAAAGTTAAGGGCGAAGGCGAGATCTGTAAGTTGAGTTCTGTTGAGCTGCTGGGTCGTGTGCTTCCACTTGTCTGTCAGTTTCCTATTGATACCAATAAATAAAACCCTTACTTGTGCTTCTGGTGAAGGCAGTGTGATGCTGGGGGTTACAAACCACAGTGCAGACAGATGTGGAGATTAGATTTCCATATCTTCACACTTGGACCCCAATGTCAGTTTTAAAACGCTGTGCTTAAATCCAGCCCTGTTCAATAAACAATTAAAAAGATCAAATGCAGCTACATTCATGAATGTTGATGTACATCCTGTTGTTTCTCTACATGCTATAAAAGCAGCATAAACCCTCGTTTTAGGCCATCACCATCAAGAGGAGCTCCAGCGCTCAGGGCGGCGCCGGGAACTACGAGGTCATCACCATCGATGACGACGAGGACGTCATTCCCGCCAGCGCCAAAACGGCGGACGGTAGAACGTCTCGGATAATGACGATGCCGCACCCCGACGCCGCGCAGTCGGGCTCCCGAACGGACTACCTGGCGCGAGGAGGGGGCGGAGTCTCGCAGCGGGACTTCCTGTCTCGATGCGGGACCCAAACGCTTGGCGGATCGGTGAAAGTGGAGAGCGTGACGGCGCTGCGTAGCACGCCGCAGTGGCTGAGTAACGCCTCCCTGGCTTCCACTCCCGGCGTGAGTGTTTATGCTGATCCAGGTTTTAGTTGAACTCAGACTCACTAAGTCAGAGGCTTTAAACATGCAGCCACTTCCTCCTCACTCAGCGTCCTGCCAAGTATTTTTGTCTCGTTTTTAGTGCTAATATATTAGTATAATATACATATATTACTTCTCTGTTCTTTTACATCAGCGTCCTTAAAGCCAAACTTGTATAGACAGAAAATAGTTTAAAAAGATTCTTGCAAGCAAAACAATACATTTCAAAAATAGATATTAAATATGTTTTTGTTTGTTTTCTTTCTTCCAATCAACTTTCTGTGAACGGCAGTGTGATGAAATGTGTCTGAATACGCGTTTAAAACAGCATTTCTATTGGTCGGATAGGTCTGGTGTAACCAGGCAAAAAAATAAAGGTGAAAAGTTAGTTGTTTCTTCTCTCCTTGCCCTCCTCAGACGGCTCAGCCCATCAACCGAACCGCAGCCTCGGCATACCAGACCATCGGTCACATGAGCTTCCAGGGGGGCGTGTCTCGGACTCCTCCCACCAACGACCCCCCCGCCCCGCCGGTGACCGGCCTGGCTCGGTTCCACCAGTCGCTGCGGACACCGTTCACGCTGAACCTGCCGAACGAGCGTGGGAACCCGGACCTGAGGCACATCATCATCGATGGCAGCAACGTGGCGATGGCGTGAGTCTGCGCTGGGAAATGTTTATTTCTAAACACAACCGTCACTCACACGTTTGGCAGAAGATTTATTTTGTGTCAGTGCTTTTAGGTTTTGGGGCTAAATGTGAAGAGTGTAGATTCTACATTAAAGTCGTGATTTTCATTCATTGCAATTCAGAATCGATTCGAAATGTCCCAAACCTGCCGGCTGTCGGGACTCCGTCTCTGAAACAAACGCATGAACACACAGAAACGGAAAGAGAAACCGAGAGAGCCAAGAGATTCATTCATCCTCATCTTCGGTGCTTCCAGAACTGTCTCTATCTGGTCTTAGTATAAACGTCTTCTTCTCTGTTTTACTTGTTTCTCCTTAGGGAATTTCTGCCTAAGTTGTCTCTTAAAGCAACACTCAGTAAATTTTCAACCTTCATAACTTCTGTGATCATACATCGACTTACAGCTCGTTGAATGACGCCTCTGTCATGACCTTAGGGGTCCGTATCACTTTAACCGGCACTAAGCAACTTTGAGGAGGGTGGCAGGAACCCTGCCTTCCACACTAAACAACTACAAATGTGCTGACTGCTTTACTGCATACGTCACTTCCCCCGTTTCTTATCTCCAACATCATCAACTGACATTGTTTCACCACAATTAGATTCATCACCTCATCATGACATGAAGGACCCCACACACCCAGCACACTCACTTTTTGTCCCACGCCCCTCAGGCAGGAGGCTGCGGAGCATCAAGTGTAAAACCACCAGACTGAGAAACAGCTTCATTCCTGAAGCTGTGAGACTCTCAAACACACGCAAGGACAATTACAAATGAAAAACACTTTCTCATTTAACCGGCACTGTTCACTTTAATATCACACTTTAAAATGTCACTTAATATGTCATTTGCACTCCGAATTTTCATTTCTGCTATGTCCGAAGTCCCATATTGTAGATTCTGTGTAGTAAAATCCTATTTCTCGTATAGTTCTTTATATTTTATTATATTATTTAAAATTGCTATCAGGGTGTAAACTGGACCGGGCGATTAGAATTTCGTCCCACCTCATGTACCACATGTGATGTGATGACAAATAAAAATCCTTGATTCCTTGATCACTATTCATCCTTCACACTGGAAACAGAAATGAACTTCAATCCAACTGATCAGGATATTACCCCGCTAGGCGCTGGGGCTCATGGGAAATGGAGTCTTCCTTAGGTTCCCTTTAAGAACAGCTCCTGATCCACGCTGCAGCGCTCAGATCACAACCAACAACTGGAATCTTTTGACGCAGTCGCACTGAGAAAAATCGACTTTTTGTTTAAACATAACACAAAACGAGGACTAGATGTTGGTAAAAGTCATAGTCTGACATTTTCTCTGAATCAGTTTAGTTTTGTTTTTGGAGCTTTAACTCAACTTATGACAAACCGAATGTGTGCTTGGGCGGCATCGCGGCCCACACGCGTGCCACACGTTCCCCTTTACACTGGTGGAGCCGCCGCCCTTCCCATCAGCCCCATCGACGGACTCATGCACAGCGTATAAAACACCACGCATTCCACAACCCCGCGGCGGGGTGTCGTCGTGACTCACGGCCTTTCGTTCTATGACTGTGAGCGTGGACGAACGCACGAAGGTGTTTCTCAGAACGGATCACCTTTTCTAGTAAGAAATAAGAGACGGATCAGCGATTCCAGGGCCCTGATTGATCCTGAAATTAAGCATGAACACGTTTAGCTAAAGATGACAGCAGTGGTGGTATTTTTTGTTTCACTTCGATTTATCGGCGCAGTCTTCATCCTGCATGAACTTATCCGGACTCCTCACTTGTGCGATTGCTTCGTTCACGTTCTCTTTTGTTACTTCCTTCCTTCTTCCTTTACCTGAACTCTGCAGCTCTGACTCAGCTCAGACACAAACTACAATCCAGTAAATGGTTCATTTCACTGTAATTCTCACAAAGGGGTTTCATCTAAACCCTTTTTGTACCCCGTAACGTTTCTCACAGCATGTGAGGAGCTTTCTGTTTCAAATTGCCGTTTCAATTAGAGTTTGTAAAACTTTTGGTCTGAGTTGAAGGGGAGGTACCTGGAGGCTTCTGTCTTTTCTGTTTCCTGATTTTCTGGTCCAGCACATGTGTATCAGTGCCAGGAATGCTGCAGGATGTGATTTTTTTTGGAGGCTTGGATCAGGACACACACGACACACTGATGTATTTATCTCAGGTCTTTGCAGATTACGTATTTTAAACCATAGAAAGTTTTATTTAAACTGTACCAAGCTGCCTTTTCTACTCTAACCTGATTGTTTCATAATTAACCTGCTGTTATAAAATCTGTCAAGAATCACATTTGAATATGTTTCATCACCAGTTAAGTAATTGGAAGCTGACTGGAGGTTCCTGGGACAGCCCCAGTGAAGTCCCCCAGACCACGACATAAAAAGTCTAGTTATTCAGATGATCTTGAGGCTGTGTTTCCTCCTCAGTTACGCTCCTGCACAGTTTGATGTGGTCCATCACTTTCTCTTTAGGCTCTCTTTAGGGGACTTCCATGCCGTTTGCATGCGTTTGGCCCCCTGGCTGAAAACGTTAGTGTGGACTTACGAATGCCACGGAAAAGTGAAACGGGTCTTTAACGTTTCCTCCTGATCAGTATCAGCTGTTCATGTCAGACGTCTGAGTCTCTGCAACGGTTTCGTCAGAGTTCAGGTTGAGATTTCCGCTCCTTTAGTTTTCGGTTATGAAATCTGCCTCCTGTGAATCGCTGCTCATGGCAGCACAGTTCCTTCATTCAGTTGTTCATTTTGACTTATTAACATCCAGCCTGGATGGAGAGTAGCTGGATATCTCGTACGGCGTCACCCCGTTTAGTCTGTTCGCTGTTCGCTATCAAACCGCAGCGCACGTGAGTCCAGATGTGTAAACCTGATAGTAACGCCAGCAGAAAGGGAAAGAACCGGCTCAGACGAGACAGACAGATCTGAAATTAGTAACAGGTTTATTACAGTAATAGCCACAGAAACGCTGCTGCTGAATGAGCAACATGGGTGCAGAGAACCTTAGTTTACCATTTATTAATATATCTAAACCTTATTGGAGATTCATCTATATAACTGTGTTTAAAAAATAATCTTTTGTGTTTTAGATAAACTAAAGTTCTAGTTGACCTAGAATGCCAGGCATCGCCTAACTATGAATCTTTAACTTGTTCTCAGTTGTTTTAATAACTAACCCGAAAGCAGTGATTAGTTCTAATGAGCTTTTTACCAGCATAAATGCAAACAATGCGGCTCAGAACCATCGTCGGGCTGCACCCGTCTCTATTCAGGCCACTTTTAACTGCTCCAGTTAAACCCGTAGATATTAGCCTGATGAGACAGAACAGAACTACAATATCTGCTAAAACGCAGCGACCTGAGACGACCCAAACGGATGGAAAGTTTTGGTTATGAAGCCAAAGAACAGAATCGTTCACAAAGCACGTCTTGATGCTGAAATCAGACTTTTTTTAATCAGATTTCAGTGTAGTTTCAGTTCAGTGTGGTTTCGATTTTTAATCACGGTTTATTTTCTGTAAATCAAGTTTAAATTAATTCCATTAAGATTCAAGAATAAAACTGCTGGCTACAGATTTAAAATGCTGTTTTTCTTTGGTATTAATGTCGTCGGCTCTCCTTCTGCTCCGGCTGCAGCCGTGTTTGAAACTGAATGACGAGCTAAACACTGATTGGAGTGGAGATCACATGACTTGGTGCAGCTTTCTGATTGGTAGCTGACATAGAGCCTTCCTACACCAGCATTGGGCACACATGTGAAATTATTGACGAAATTATTATGATTAAATATTATTGATTGATTGCGATTTACGGTTGAAAACGATCGTTCAGCCCTACCCCGAAGAGAAAGAATAGAAGAAGAACGTAGACGTCCTCCAGCTGCGCCGTGTCTACGTCAGTAACGACGGACGCCGCCGTCTGTGGACGGATGTTAAAGTCGTTGAGCGACCGGAGCGACTGTATCGTCACAAGATCAGAACAAGATGAAGGAAGCTGAGAGAAAAGGGAAAGCTAAACTCGGCACTGCTTTCTTCAGGCATTATTAATGTCCAGATTTACCACGTCTGTCTTCTTCTGCTGCACGATTATGACGCACGTTTCGCGTCGATTAAGTAAAGTTTGGTTAAAACACAACGTGTAGATTTAGACGGCAGTTTCTGTTAATATTGGTCTAGTTTTACTTATTGGACTGATACAGATATTAAGGCCGATAATATATCCGATCTATATTAGGGATGAACGCTAATTTAGAATAATCAGAGTAAATGGGGATGAACATTAATGGATCCTTTGTAACATATCAGCTTCTCACAGATCAACTCGATGTAAACGTCGTCTTCTTCTTGAGTTTATTGGCGGTTGGGTTTATTTATGTGAATCATCTGTTTCCATGAGAAAAATGTAAATAAATCACTGACGTGTTTTACCTAATGACTTTTTCATATCATTTTCACATGTTTTATTGAGCATAAATGTTAAACCTGCTCCGTTAAAGTCCTGTTGGCCATCACGGCTGTTCGAATGGCGAGTAAACATGATTACGTAAGCATCAAATTATTAATAGATACTTCTATTAGGACATTAGCAGTGAATTTTGATTTAAATCCCTTTGAATTGCCAGATTAAAGGATCTTTGCTGTTATTATCTCACTTCATGGTTATTTTGCTGCATAATAACAAATCCTACTAAATGCATTAAAGTTTGTTTAGTTTATTTAAAACAAATCCTGGAAAAGTTTTTGTTGCGTTCGTGTCTTTAGCTGGCCGTATCAGTGGTAACACAAACTTTTTGTTGTTGTTGTTGTTGTTGTTGTTGTTGTTGTTGTTGTTGTTGTTTCAGCTTCCTGAAACAAAATCCCTGATGCTCGTGTTCTGCAGCCGTGGCGCAGATCTGCAGCGGCCGTGACCTTTCTAGCCTGATCTCCTTTTTTGTTCTGCAGCTTCCTGCTGGCGGGGAGTTTCTCATCTCGACCGCTGTAGCTTGTTTGAGTTGTGGTTTGCGTTGCCGCGGCGACAGACGTGTTACATTAGATCTGTCTGACGTGCGCTCGCAGCGTGCGCACGTAACACCGGCCGTGTTTGGTCGGCTGATTGTTTTGTTTTTGTGTCTCTGGGAGTTTTGTTGGGGCTAATGAAAGTTGCTAATCCTTAAAATGTTCTGGTTTGATCATCCACTCAACCAACAACCACACGCATTTATTTATTTATTTGTTCCACGGCTTAGTTTCACCGTTGGTCCTGCTTCCTTGTTTTTTTTTAGGGGGGGGTTTTAGCTCTTAAATTTGTCTTCTGATCTAAAAAAGGACTTTTAAAGACTTGTTATTCAGTTTTGCATCTTTTTACGTTCTTTTAAAGCTTAAATGTACAAAGTTATCTTTTTTTTTCCCCTTCCTCGACTCTCCAGGCACGGCCTTCATCGGTTCTTCTCGTGCCGCGGCATCGCTCTGGCCGTGGAGATGTTCTGGAGGAGGGGCCACAGGGAGATCACTGTGTTCGTTCCACAGTGGCGTCAGAAGAGAGACCGACTCGCTACAGGTCAGCTCACCTGAATCGATCCGACCTCGCCGCCTCCGGAGAGTTTAAAGTCAAAAGCAGCATCGACACAAACCCCTCATACAACCAATCACAGAGAAGCAATAATCAGGGCTAGTTCCGCAGCGCCTTACAATCTTTACAATATCTTAAATTCTTATCTAAAACAACATCAGTCCCCCCCAGAAAAACGCCAGTGAAAATCCTGGATTTTACGGTGACTTTTGCAGCATTTCGTCTGTTTTCTGCAATGAAATTGGGGAGAAGTGTAAAAATCAGTAAAATCAGACCAATTTACATAATTCTGTGATTTCTGCGCTTAGATGCTATTTATAGGGTGAATATGCAGTTTTTTAAGAATAATGAACACCGCCACATATTGTGCATCCCTCCATTGATTTTGCGGAATCACGATCTTCTGGAGAGAGTTGCTATTCTGTAATAGTTGCTATTTTCTGTTTTACTGATTCGGTTTAGCCATTTCCTTCTATTTTATTTTTATTTTTGTTTGCTTCTCTTTTTTTTAGCAATGAAATATATATTTTTTTATAACTAACATGTTTCAAACCCTTCATATAATGGCCAGGAGTCTTTATTTCCACCATCTTCCTTCGCTCTCTTTCTGCTCACAAACTCTATTTCATTGTTGCGACGCTAGTTTTCTAAACGAAGCAGCTAGCTAACAATCACTAATGTAAAACTAAAGCCCTTCAGTCTTGTTTTATTTGGATCATTTTCATTTCAGCCAGCCATGTCTAAGTTGCTTTAGGCTGCAGATCATCTCGGTAGATGAGTGAAACCTCTTCAAGTTTTCTTTTTTTAACCTTATTATTCCAGAGCAACACTTTCTCAACCAGCTGGAAGACCTGCGGCTGCTGTCCTTCACCCCATCCAGAGAAGTCTGCGGTCAGAGAATATCCTCGCATGACGACAGGTTAGTCCCGCCTCTCAGCTGCCGCTTGACCACACAGTTCATTTAAAAACGGCAAATAAATCACATTTAAGACGCCAGACGATCCTGAAACTGAAGGTTTACGAAAGGTGAACATCAAAACCCAGGAGGATCTAAACTTAATTGTATCAAGACTAAGTTTAGTTAAACTTGATAAGATTACTTGTAAAATAAACTAATAAAACATAATAAAAACAACAAGCTAAACTTAGTTGATGTATGTTTAGTTGGGTTTAGTTAAAACTATCTGATATAACCCAGTATAATATAAACAAGTTAGTTTAGCCAAACCGAGAATAAACTCAAAACATGTAGACAAGGTGAGCTAAACTAATTCTAGTGAATATTTGTGGTCTGATTTATGATAAAATAATACAGATAATCTGGATTATCATCCCTGCTCACAATTTGTCAACATCACCAACAAATCTTTGAAGAAACTTTTAATCATTTGAGTTCTAACAACTTTTAAATTTCCTTTCGGGATAAATATTAAGTGTAATTTAATAACGTTAATGTAAATTTCGACTGGCTGCTTTAAACAAAGATAAACTACGTGGATGATTTTGAGATAAAGGATAAAACAAGTTAAGCTCAAAACTAAGATGCTGTGAGACTTTTGTCTGTCTGTAAATGAGGAAATCTGGTGGATAAAAAGTGATCCTCAAACAGAAGAAGGGCGCATCATTGTTGATTACATCTTTGGGAACTTTATAGATTTAAAAAGATTCTGGAGTAGATAAAATAAGGAAATCCTTGTTAAAGTCTGATCCTGTCAGAAATCCCTTTAAACTGGAAACGGGATCCTGACTCAGCCGTCCAGGTTTTCCTCTCCGACCTTTGAACGCCTGGAAAATCCTGAGTGTCTAATCCAAACATTCCCTCTTTCTGTTTTAAACCCTCCCATCAGGTTCCTGCTCCACTTGGCAGAGAAAACGGACGGGATTATCATCACCAACGATAACCTGCGGGACTTTGTGGACACCTCGGTTGCGTGGCGTCGGATCATTCAGGAGAGGTGATTGATGGAGGTTTATACAGAGCTGAGTTTGTCTGAAGCTGACGTGTTTTATTTCCCAACATTATGCTGGAAAGTCCACTAAGCACGTCTGACTAATAAGGATTTATAGTTTGTTTAGCTTTACTGAAGAAAAAATGAAGTTTCTCTTAAAAACAGGAAATAGATCCATGACTGGAACATTAATTTGTTTAATTCACTCAATAACATAAATGTTCTTCTAAAAATAAGCCTCGAGCTTTGATTGTATGAAGTCTTTTTCTTTAAGTTGATAATTTAACAGAAAGTTAAAGCAAAAGATCGAATGCTTTAGTTTTTAACAAACTTAACTGAAGACATTTAACATTTTTATTGGGTTTTTGTTTCGTTTTTAATCCAGATGATGAAATAATCTCTCAAAATTATTCCTAAATATCAAACATTATTGCTAGTTGTTCTTTATGTGCAGAAACAGGTGAAACATAAACACACACAGGCAATAAAATATACATTTATAGACTGAAACGTCACCAGACATAATGTATTTAACTGCTGTTCAGTTATCGACTCAAAGCTGAACTGTAGCTGCTTAAAACAGAAAAAAAAGATTTTCATTTCTGTTGGATTTTATCACCATCTAATGGTTGACTTGTGTATTAAAGGCAGAAAAAGGAGGCATTTCGTCCTGTTTTCTGCGATGAAAATGTGAAAAACTTGTGAATTGTGTCCAAATGCAGGAGAATAAACCTGCTTCTCCCACATCTAGTAAACAGCAAACATGACATAACATAGCAGCATAGCTGAGCCAGTTATTTAGTCCCGTTATGCTAACTTAGAGTCTTGGACCATTTAAGGTCATCTATAACGTAGTATAAGCTAAATATGAACATTGCTTAGTTCTGAAATCCAGAATCTGTCTAAGAACAATGCCAGTTGTTTCAAATACCTGCAGGAAATTTATTATTATTATTATTATTTCAAATTTCTGCAGGAAAAAATGCAGGATCAGTAAAATTAGGCGAATTTACATAATTCTGTTATTTCTGCGCTTAGATGTTATTCATGTGTGACTTTTTAACAGTTATGAACACCCCCAAACTTTCTAATACCTATTCTGTAGTTTTTCTACTTTGTGTTATATTTTCACATTTAGTTGTCTGTTATCGTTCTGCTGATGAAACGGCCTTAAGGTTAAAAATTATTACACTACTATCTGAGAATTGTCAAACTCAAAAGGAGAGTCTCTCTGATGTTAAGAATTTAAAACTGTGTTCTTAAAAACTAATAATATTTAATCTTTTCATTTCAACTCCTCTTGTTCCTGGAAAGATTTTCATGGGAAATTCTGCTTATTGTGATATTTATTCTAAACAGATAAACAAGGAAAATTCAGAACATGCCAGAAGGACTCTTAACTTCTGTGTTACTTGATTATTAATCTAAATTTGGCTGTTTAGTTTATTAGTAGTTTATTTCCTGTTCAGGTGCTTCTTTCAAACATATCTAATTCTACTTGGGTATGTACTTAAATAGTTATCAGTTATTTATTTGATTACATATTTTCATACGTCAAACATAATCGGTTGGTTATTTGCATTGTTACGTAAGCTAAGTTCACACAGCAGGCAAATCTGACATTTCCACTGCAGTCTGACTAATTTGTGCCGTAAAAAAACGTATCTGAAAGTTTTTTCAAGTGCCTGTGTTCTTCCTCTCCTGCTTCAACTCAGACATGTTTTGGTCTCAGATGTTCACTTAAAGAAGACTTTCCTACATTTTCCTGCTCCGCCATCTTGCTCAGGGCTAATGTGTTTATGAGCCATGCGCTAGCAAAACAAGGCTAACGATTGGCTGATTTCTTCTTCTACTGCTCCACTGGTAGATCACAGCGTTAGGTAGCTCATCACTGCCACCTAGTGACCGCAGATATAACAGATTGTGTTAAAAATAGACGCTTACAGTAAAACGTGATTATAAGGCAACTAATTTAGTAAATAAGCTGTAAACTATTTTAATGATCGATTTTAATCAATTATTTTTATTTATTTTTTTAACAAAGAAATCTGTTTGTGTAAAAATCTCCGCCCCTTTCTGTTTCTCGACAGGCTTCTTCAGTTTACGTTTGTCGAGGATCACTTCATGATTCCCGACGACCCGCTGGGGAAAGACGGACCCCACCTGGACGTCTTCCTGCGGAAGGACAACAGGTGAGTCGTCGGCTCTGCTTAGACGGACGATCCGTGTGTTTTTATTTTTCCCGCCGTGTTTTTATTGCCGCCTGCTTCTTCTTCTCCTGCCAGGAGAGCTCCAGCCTCCCCCCCGCCGCTCCAGCCTCCAGACCTCGGCGCCTCGACCCAGCAGCAGCAGCCCATCACAGTCCAGACTCTGAGGAACCCAGCTGCACACTGGCCTCACTCTGGCCCGCCCGAATGGCACCCGCCCCGCCGCTCGCCGTCACCGTCGCCCTCCCCGCCACCCCAGCGGTCGCCCGTGGAGACGTCGGAGCTGAAGAAGAAGCTTTACGATATTTTTCCCGACCAGAAGCAGCGAATCGACCGGATCCTCAGCGACAACCCGTACATGAGGGACCTGAACGCCCTGTCAGGGCTGCTGCTGGGGTGAAAGTCCGTATGTGAGGATCATTTATTTGAGCCACTTCTCCTCGTCTGAGGTCACGGACGTAGTTTTATTGTTTTACGGTGAGACGGATCATTAAACGGCTGCTATCTGCAATGAATCTTTGACCTTTTCTGATTTTTCGCTTTCCGATACGTCATGCTGAACAGAACCAATGTCTGAAGAGTGAAAGTTTCAACAGCTTTCTTTAGTTCATCGAGACAAATTCTTAGTTTGTGTGGGAAAAAAACTGGAACCGTCGAACTTCACCAATTCTGAAGGTTTGACGAGTTTTCTGAAAACACCGAGGAGTTTAGCGTTCGCAGTGACGAGCAGGGAAGAGAAAGTAAAAGAGTTAGCGTCGCTCCGCTAGCACTGCTCATGAATGTTAGGGTTCCTCTCTTTTCTTTTTTTTCTGTCTTCACCTTTCCTCCATTTTTTACAACTGAAGCACAGAAACAGACCAGCCTGAATTTACGCTGCACGTTTTTTTTATCAATATTTCGCCATAAATGATAGAAAATGACCACTAGGTGGCCAAAGTTGTCTGAAAACAACACAGATGGAAGAAATATGTTCCTTTTTTTTAATACCAAACAGGGTTAACGTTTGATTCTCTTTCTGAGATAAAGCATAAAGCAATGGAGTAATGTGTTATTACTACAACATTTAAAATGTGGCGGAGCTCCAAAGGTCTTAAGATTTCCGATTAAACACTGAAGATCCTCTTCAAGCAGGAAATAACAAGCTCTGCCTCAAGCTGGATTTATAAACACGTCCTGATATCTACGAAAAACCTTTTTAGAGAGTATGTAACTTTTATCCCCAGAGAATCTTGTTGTTTTCTTTTCTGCTTTGAGTCCATCTAAACTTGACCTGAAGTTCATATTTAAAAGTCTTAGGTTCAGTTTTATTTTCCTAAAGCAGTTTGCACGTAAATTAAAGATGCAAACATGCTTATCTGGATGAACATGGTCTCAAACTCAACGTTGAGCTGTTTTCAGGACTATTACAGGATGTAGTGACATCTGGTGGCACAAAGGAGGAAATGCGGAGCTGCTGTAGGAGGATCCGCGCTTCATTATTCCCACAACAAACCAGAACGTGCAACGGAAACACACTACAATACATATCCTCGATTTCACCTTTTGCACCTCAGAGGGGAGTATTTACATTTTTGGACTAAAGTAAAATGCACTGAAGATGAATGCTGAACAGACGGATAAACGTTCATGTTTTGGGAACTCTGACAGAATGTGGCTGCAGCTTTCAGATCTAAAGTTCCTCTGATTTCTGTTAAATCCTAACCCTTCACGTGTTTTAACGGATTCAAACCCTTGTTTGACTTTACGTTGTGGTTGCAAGGGTTAATTGAAGGATTGTAATATATTTTTGTGTATATTTTGCTTTGTTTGTAAATACTCACATTTTGCTTACTGTGCACATATGGTCTGATGTATGTGAAAAATCCTAAAAATAAATGCAGCCTCCCAAATCAATGGTTTCCTGGCATGTTTGTTTTTTTATAACATTTTGAAGTATGAAGAGTTTATATATATATATATATATATATATAACAGATTTGCACCATTACAAATCAGAAAATAAAAGACAAAGAGGGAAGCTAATGGCTGGTCCTGAGACTCTGATTGTTGGTGATGCTGCAGTGAAGGATTTAAGACGTGTGTGGGAAACGTACAAAAATTCTGTACTTTCCAAAGGACATGGTATCAGATGTGAGAGACAATATTGTTGAAATTCTGGCTGAACATCCAACTGTTAAGACCCTTGTTCTACACCTGGGATCTAACGACACTGTGAAACGGCAGTCTGAGGTGCTGAAACAGGATTTCAAGAAGCTATTAGATACAGTTAATAATTTGGATGCTGACGTGTTCATCAGTGGCCCTCTACCACCAATGAAAGGAGATGAGAGGTTCAGCAGGCTGTTCAGCCTGAACAAATGGCTATCAGGTGTGTGTGCCACTTACACCTTTAGCTATATTGACAATTTCAGTTTTTTCTGGGACCGCAGACATTATTTTAAGACAGATGGTCTCTGCCTCGATAGATCTGGAGTTAGGCTGTTTGCAGCTAATCTATTCTATGTGCTGAGTTCCCATTCTGCTCCAGCGAGCGGGGGGCCATATTCAGAGACAATATACCCATTTATAAATTAGCATTTGGGGTTTGTTCATCATTTGAGTATGTATCATTCAAAATGGATACAAAACAATCTTCCATTCTTTGTATTACCATCTACAAACCTCCAAAAAACTGTTTTATTGATGATTTTACTGAACTACTTTCAATTGTATGCACTAATTTTGACTGTTTGGTCATAACAGGGGACCTGAATGTGCACATGGATTCAGCCCCAGGTAAACAATGTAAAGAACTCACTGCTGTCCTTGAGATGTTTGGTCTAACTCAGCATGTGAACAAGCCTACACACAACAGAGGACACACTCTAGATGTGCTTATCTCAAAGGGTGTTGTTATTTTAAATGTGGGTGTTGTGGATGTAACTTTGTCTGATCATTTTTGTGTTTTCTTTGAGCTTTCTGTTACACCCAAGCCAACAGCTGACCCTACAGTTACTCAAGGAAGACTTATTGATGACAACACAGGGATTCAGTTTTTGAAAATGATTAGGTTTGAAAATGCTCCGTGTTCTAATGTTGATGATATGTTAAACTCTTACACATCAAGTGTCTTGAAGGTTATGGATGCCACTGCTCCTGTCAAGGTTAAAATGGTTAAAAGTACACAAAAGGCACCATGGAGAAAAGAGGTCTCGGTCAGGGCACAGAAAAGGGAGTGCCGGAGAGCCGAACGGAAATGGCGTAAGTCAAAGCTCCAGGTTAATTTTGAAATCTACAAAGAAAAGTTGTGTGTGTTCAACCAGACTTTGCGTAGAACCAGAGAGAGCTATTTTTCAGAAATCATCAAAAACTGCAGAAACAACTCTCGTGTCCTGTTTG
>JAVLVB010000571.1:333463-344603 GCA_032876305.1 Orestias chungarensis | reverse complement strand
GATGCCACAGTACTGAACAACTATCGGCCCATATCAAACCTGCCATTCTTAGGAAAAGTGCTGGAAAAAGTTGTATACCAACAGCTGAGTGACTTTCTCCTGTCTAACAATGTGTTTGATGCTTTCCAGTCAGGCTTTAGGCCCCACCACAGCACTGAGACAGCTCTGATCAAGGTGACAAACGACATCCGCCTAAACTTAGATGCAGGCAAAGTCTCTGTCCTAGTTCTGCTGGACCTGACCGCCGCCTTTGATACAGTTGACCATGTGATTTTATTACAGAGGTTAAAAGACTGGCTGGGAATCACTGGCATGGCTCTAAACTGGTTTAAGTCCTACCTTGAGGACAGGTGTTACTTTGTTCAAATTGGGAACTGCGTCTCCGACCAAATGGGTGTGACCTGTGGGGTTCCCCAGGGGTCGATCCTGGGACCCCTATTATTCAATCTGTACATGCTTCCATTGGGCCAGCTAATACGCAACCATGATGTGTCCTACCACAACTATGCTGAACAGATCAGTCTGTGGATGCAGAACAACTTCCTCCAGTTAAACTCAGACAAAACTGAAATCTTTGTCCAAGGTTCTTTACATTGTTACCAGAGGCCAATTACATGCTATCCAGGTTAAGGGGATGACTAAGCAATTTCTTTTCTAGAGGTTCTGGTCCAAAGATAACAATTTCTGTCTTTTCAGAGTTCAAGATCAGAAAGTTTAAAGTCATCCACATCTTTATGTTTTCTAGACATTTTCAATTCAATTCATTTTTTTTATTTAGCATCAATTCACAACACACCTTGTCTGAAGGCACAAGGAAAACTTATGTAATATTTCTTTAAGTTAAAAAGTGTAATTCACACTTCTAATATATGATTATCTTGTAAAAAATATGTACTAGAGTTAGATCAGACGTTTTCTATCCATCATTTCACCACATTTTCACCACATTTCCAGATTTCCTCTTCTTCTTCTTCTTCTTCTTCTTGGGTTTACTAGCAGTTCTATCCATCTGTCTATCTATCTATATGTTTTGTTTTTCCCGCTGAACTTCCTCTGTAACCCTTCAGATTTCTTGAAACATAGTTGACCATAAGGAGAGGATCTCCTGCAGCTGCTCCCAATCAACAATCAGCTCCAGCTGCTCTGAGGATCATTTAAAAGCTGCTGCTGCAGGTTGGAGTCACTATCAGAGGAATCTGAGGTCTGTCCTGAACTAACAGCAGCAACAATGAGGTGAGTATGGTACTAACTGAGCTCTTTGCACTGTTTTATTAGTGTGTAAATAATTAGTGACCCTCTTACCTGCAGGATGTTGTGGATTTCTCTCCTGCTGATTGGAAGCGTCAGCTGTGCTCCTCCAGAACCAGGTGAGCTTCAATCCAGCATGAGCTCCTAAACCAGCTGTAGATGTTTGCTCTGACTCTGAGCTGCTTCCTCAGGTAGTGGAGGTGAGCAGCCCATTTGGTGGTATGTAGCTTCATCCTCTCAGGAGGAACCATTGAAGCCGGTCTACCAGAACCCCAGCGGACAGGTCGGAGGTCACACAGGAGTCCATTACTACAGCGGAGGTGCTGGAGGAGCCGACAGAGGTTCTTCTCATGAGGCCCAGCAGGGAGCGCCAGGTGAGGGCGGCCCTTACCAGCTTGCACAGGAGAGCTGGAGTTCTTCCTCTGACCCCAGCGGCAAGGATGAGCCGGTCTTCACTCCCGTAGATGAGGAGGATCAAGTGTACGCCTACAAGTCCAAGTCCAGATACAACCGTAAGCAGCTGAGGTTCAGCCAGTTCCGCTACACCCCAACAGAACCAGTCGCCTTCCAGCCACCAGTGTTTCCCCATCCTGGGAAAAACCCTCATCATCCAGGACACAAGGGGTACTGAGGCTCACTTAGGTCAACATGTTCAGGTGCTGCTGTGGATTATAGACTTTCTACCTTCCAGGTTATGCATGATTTGGTATGTTCATGCTGGCTCTCGTTAAATAAACTCCTGTTTAAATATTTTTTCTCCGTATTTTGACACCTGATAATTTAATCCTTTATTGGTCCCACCGTGGGGAACTTCTCATTGTTGCATTTAAAGGGATAGTGAGGCACTCGGTCCAAAAAATTGATAAAATGCACAGTACAATATGAGCCTAGTAGGGTCTTAATTTTTATTTATTCCACTATATCAGAGCCAGAAATTTTGCAGAGTTCAGTACTATGCCTCTTGTCTTAACCAACATTGATTTGTCTGTGACGCAGGAAACGGTTTGCAAGGTTGAACTAAAACTGATTTAAACCAGGAAGTTGAAAAGCCTTTAATTGATAAATGGTGCCGTTTTAACTTCGTCTCAACGCACTTTATGAGAAAACCAAAGATGCATCATAAACAAATCTGTTTAATAACAGTTTCCAGTCTAAGGAACCCCAGCAGATTCATGGAGTCATTGACTTGCAGCATTCACTCCTGGAATCGGCAAACAAACAATGGCCTGTGTTGACTTTACAGCAATGCCTCATACTGAGCATGCATGTAGCGACAGTGCAGAGGAAAAACTCCCCTTTAACAGGAAAAAACCTACCACCAGCACCATGCTCAGTAAGGGCAACTAAATTGGATGCAGAGGATACTGAGAATTTTTTAAAAGTCATTGCTGTGGTGAGGGCTATTTTTAACCATTGTGCTTTTGTTGTTCCTATTTTGAACTTATCTAAGTTAAGTCCCAATGTAGGCGTCAAGATTAAATTGGAGTTAAGGTTGCTGTTGTTCCCATAACCTTCTCCTAATAGGAAATCAGGTTCAGACCTATGAGGAACATATGAAGTCCCCAGGACTTTGTTTACATCGCCGACAAATATCAGTTATTGATTCTAGCTCTAAATAACTTAACTGGTGTCCAATGTAATCGATTAAGAATTTTGGAGCGCATGTCCCTCATGGGCTTTAACATTTGTTTGACTACTGCTCTCCACCGTTCCTCTGTAGACCTTAAGTCCTGTATTAATGTTGCAAGTGTTCTCAGTTATAAATATGACTTACTCGTATTGCGGAGTCTTTCAGTTTAACAGTGTGTATTGTTGATTCCATGGAAATCTTTGTATCTGGTGTAGAAATTGTTTGAATTATCTCTACTCATATACTCCTGAATATAATCATTGTGGGATTGTTATAATCCCACTGAGTGGAAGGGTTTGTCCCTCCACGCGTGCTTGCTGATATTCTGTGTAAAATCATAAAGTGTACGTAATATTGTGAAGTGTGTGTGACAGAGAGCGAGTGGCTGTGAATTACACTTAATTAGGGAAGTGCGAAAAGTGTGCTTGAGATTAAAACCAGAGGTGATCCACAGAGCATGTGGAAGGGCATCAAGTGCATTACAGACTATAAATCTAAAGCACCAGAATCACGACTTCACCAGGAGAAGACCCCATCAGTGTGACTCCAGCAGAAGTAAGGAGGACACTGAGGAGGATTAACCCCTGGAAAGCTGCTGGCCCAGACAACATCCCCGGACGGGTGCTGAGAGAGTGCGCGGACCAGCTCTACCCTCAGCACTGGCTCCCCTCAGGGCTGTGTGTTGAGCCCCCTCCTGTTCACATTGCTCACATATGACTGCTCTCCTATCCATCCAGGCTGTCATATTGTGAAGTTTGCGGACGACACAGCAGTGGTTGGATGCATCACAAACAGTGATGAGTCCAGCTACAGGCAGGAGGTGGAACACCTGGAGGGTTGGTGCAGAGAGAACAACCTCTGCCTTAATGTAAAGAAAACCAAGGAGATGATTGTGGACTTCAGAAGGGGCAAGCATGCCCACCTCCCCGTGCACATGGGAGGATCTGCGGTGGAAGTGGTCAGCAGCTACAAGTATTTGGGTGTGCACCTGAGTAAAAAACCTCACCTGGAGGAACAACACTTCCACTCTGGTCAGGAAGGCGCACCAGCGGCTCTATTTCCTAAGGAGGTTGAGAAGAGCTGGACTCGGGAGCTCAGTCCTCACGTCCTTCTACAGATGTGTGGTGGAGAGCGTCTTGTGCTCCAGCATCAACGTGTGGCAAGGAAGCTGCTCTGCTGCAGACAGGAAAGCTCTGCAGAGAGTGGTGAAGGCTGCACAGAGGACTGTTGGAGTCAGCCTCCCCAGCACCACAGACATTTACACCTCCAGATGCAGGAAGAGGGCCTCCGGCATCATGAAGGACCCTACACACCCAGCACACTCACTTTTTGTCCTGCTCTCCTCAGGCAGGAGGCTGCGGAGCATAAAGTGCAAAACCACCAGACAGAGAAACAGCTTCATTCCTGTGAGACTCTCAAACACACGCAAGGACAATAACAAAAAAAAAAAAAAAAAACTCATTTAACCGGCACTGTTCACTTTAATTTCATACTTTAAAATGTCACTTCAATATGTCACTTTATTAACCAACCATCCTGATACAGCAAATTTTGCACTCCGAATTTTCATTGCTGCTATGTCCGAAGTCCCATATTGTAGATTTTGTGTCAAAATCCTATTCTCTTATATTTATTTATATTTTATTATATTATTCTTATTTTGTAGCTATTTTAAAATTGCTCTCGGGGTGTAAACTGGACCGTGGGATTAGAATTTCGTCCCACCTCATGTACCACATGTGATGTGATGACAAATAAAATTCCTTGATTCCTTGATTGATTCCTTGAAAAAATATGAACGGAGATTTTGACCTAGAAATAGATGATGGAGTCTGGGGCGGAGGCCCCTAGGTGACCTTACAGTTGCAAGTGGATGGAATGAGTGATTTTATTTTGGTCGGTCAGAGGAGGAGGAAACAGTAAAAGGCCAGGAAAACAATAAAAAAGGAAGGAGCAGGAGTGTATTCCTCCTCCGTATAGTGGAATTTATCCTGCTCTGCCTGTAGAACAGCATGAACCTGGTCGTCATGCTGTATAGTTGGAAAACTTGAAAGAATGGTGGCATCCATTTATGGGTGACAGGGTAAAGTATTTTCTAAAAAGCTGTGAAGTTTGTGGACAATTAAACCCTAAACAGACCTTAACCCCAGAGCAGGGAAAGTTTCTGTTGGTAAGAAAACCAGGGAAAGAAATAATGAATGACTACACAGACATGATTACCACTGTGCGAGGATTTAGATATCTTCTTGTGTGTGTGTGGATGTCTTTACAGGGTGGGTAGAAGAGAAGAGAGCAAAACTGTGATTAAATGTCTGATTAACTACTACATTCCACAGCATGGCTTTCCAGAAAAAATCAGATCTGACAATGGGACACATTTTAAGAACCATGAGCTCCAGCAGGTAGAAGCAAGGTTGGGGCTGAGACATAAGTTTGGGACTGAGACATAAGTTTGGGACTGTTTATCATCCTCAGTCCCAGGGAAAAGTTGAAAAAACGAATCACAACCTGAAAACAAATTGGCTAAAATCTATGCACAGACTAAATTATCATGGGTTGATGCTTTAACTTTGATGTCTATTAGGAGTTCAGTGAATTCCACCACAGGCTACACCCCATACGAGTTGGAGACAGGAAGTCCCTTCTCTGGACCGTGGAAAACATCTCCGGGGGAAACAGGTGACATCCAAAATCTGTCTCACAAAGACTACTTTTCTTAGTTACAGTCGGTGTTGAAAGCGTATCAGCACATAAAAGGACCAGGTGGAGATCCAGGAGAAACCACACCTCAGGCCCTTTGGGTGTGGCTAAAGGTCATCAAACGAAAGTGGTCCGAGCCAAGGTTCACCGGTCCGTCTCTGAGAGAACATCCCATGCAGTGAGGCTGAAAGGCAAAAGTGAGATGTGGTTCCAATGGAGTCACGAGACATGTGTATCAACGATTACGATTTATTAGGTGATCTTAGTAGAGATCAAAAGGGGGAATTGTGGAAATTATGTTTGAAGTAAATCGTTTTTCTTCTTATCCAGTGATGTCAAGGATTCAAGGATTCAAGGAATTTTATTGTCATCACATCACATGTGGTACATGAGGTGGGACGAAATTTTAATCCCACGGTCTAGTTTACACCATGAGAGCAATTGTAAAGTAGCTAAAATAAGAAGATTATAATAAAGTAGAAAGAAATATAAAAGAATAAGATTGGTAAACACAAAATCTACAATATGGGACTTCGGACATAGCAGCAATGAAAATTCGGAGTGCAAATTTGCTGTAGCAGCATGGATGGTTAATAAAGTGACATATTAAAGTGAGATATTAAAGTGATCAGTGCCGGTTAAATGAGAAAGTGTTTTTCATTTGTAATTGTCTTTGCGTGTGTTTGAGAGTCTTACAACTTCTGGAAGTAAGCGGTTTCTCAGTCTTGTAGTTTTGCACTTTATGCTCCGCATCCTCCTGCCTGAGGGGAGCGGGACAAAAAGTGAGTGTGCTGGGTGTGTGGGATCCTTCATGATGCCGGAGGCCCTTTTCCTGCATCTGGAGGTGTAAATGTCTGTGGTGCTGGGGAGGCTGACTCCAACAGTCCTCTGTGCAGCCTTCACAACTCTCTGCAGAGCTTTCCTGTCCACAGCAGAGAAGCTTCCATGCCACACGTTGATGCTGGAGCACAAGACGCTCTCCACCACACATCTGTAGAAGTAGGTGAGGATTGAACTCCCAAATCCAGCTCTTCTCAACCTCCTTAGAGAACCTTCCTTGGTGGGAATCACTGGTATGGTTCTAAACCGGTTCAAGTCCTACCTTGAGGACAGGTGTTACTTTGTTCAAATTGGGAACTGCGTCTCCGACCGAATGGGTGTAACCTGTGGGGTTCCCCAGGGGTCGATCCTGGGACCCCTTTTATTCAATCTGTACATGCTTCCATTGGTCCAGCTAATACGCAGCCATGATGTGTCCTACCACAACTATGCTGATGACACTCAGATCTAGCAGGAGAACGTGGGCCTGTTGATTCATTGTGTCACTGTATTGAACAGATCAGTCTGTGGATGCAGAACAACTTCCTCCAGTTAAACTCAGACAAAACGAAAATGATTGTCTGTGGCCCACAGAAACAAAGAGAAAGTCTCATCAGTTACCTTCTGACGCTCTCTCTGGAACCTAAACATCAGGTCAAACATCTTGGGGTAACACTCGATTCTGACCTGAACTTCAACAGCCACATTAAATCAGTAACATCAGCAGCCTTTTACCATATTAAAAACATCCCCAGAATCAGAAGAATAGTCTCTAAACCAGACCTAGAAAGACTTATCCATGCGATTATCTCTAGCAGGTTAGACTACTGTAACGGCCTGCTCACTGGGCTTTCTAAACGGGCCTTAAAACAGCTTCAGAACATCCAGAATGCTGCTGCTCGAGTTCTGACCAAAACCAAGAAATATGTCCACATTAGTCCAGTGCTCAAGTCTCTGCACTGGCTTCCTGTCACTCAAAGAATAGACTTTAAAACAGCCTGGCTTGTGTACAAATCTCTTCATGGTTTAGCCCCAAAGTACATATCTGACATGTTACAGCCATATGAAACAGCCAGGACTCTGAGAACCTCAGGTAGTGGCCTCCTGCTGATGCCCAGAGTCAGGACCAAACAAGGGGAGGCTTCATTCCAGTTTTATGCTCCTAAAATCTGGAACAGTCTTCCTGAAGAGGTGAGACAGGTTTCAACTCTGCCGTTGTTTAAATCCAGGCTGAAAACAGAATTATTTAACTGTGCATATAGCAACTGAGAATATTATTACCATTATTATTATTTTATTTTTATTTTTATTTTATTTCTTTTAAATTTAAAGCTGATTTTATTGTTTCATTTTCTGATCTTTTTTCCTATGTAAAGCACTTTGAATTGTCTTGTACACGAAAATGTGCTATACGAATAAACTTGCCTTGCCTGCCTTGCCTTAGGAAGTGGATCCGCTGGTGCGCCTTCCTGACCAGAATGGAAGTGTTGTTGCTCCAGGTGAGGTTGTTACTCAGGTGTACACCCAAGTACCTGTAGCTGCTGACCACTTCCACCGCAGTTCCTCCCATGTGCACGGGGAGGTGGGCATGCTTGCCCCTTCTGAAGTCCACAATCATCTCCTTGGTTTTCTTTACATTAATGCAGAGGTTGTTCTCTCTGCACCAGCCCTCCAGGTGTTCCACCTCCTGCCTGTAGCTGGACTCATCCCTGTTTGAGATGCATCCAACCACTGCTGTGTCGTCTGCAAACTTCACAATATGACAGCCTGGCTGGATAGGCGAGCAGTCATATGTGAGCAATGTGAACAGGAGGGGGCTCAACACACAGCCCTGAGGGGAGCCAGTGCTGAGGGTGATGGTAGGGGAGGAGATGTTGTGAATCCTCACAGACTGCGGCCTGTTGGTCAGGAAGTCCAGGACCCAGTTGCAGATGGAAGAGCTTAGACCAAGTGAGGACAATTTGTTTATCAGGGTCTGAGGAATTATGGTGTTGAACGCAGAGGTGAAGTCCACAAACAGCATACGGACGTAGGAATCCTTCTGCTTCAGGTGGGTGAGGGCAGTGTGGACCACGGAGGAAATGGCGTCCTCTATGGATCGATTTTTCCTGTATGCATGCTGGTGTGGATAAACAGTGACATTGCTGTTGGCTTTGATTTGGGTCTGAACCAGTCTTTCAAGGCACTGTGTGACTATCGGTGTGAGAGCTACTGGTCGATAGTCATTCAGAACTGTCACTGCGGAGCTCTTGGGGACCGGGATGATGGTGGCGGTCTTCATGCAGGTGGGGACAGCTGCCTTGATGAGCGAGGTGTTGAAGATGTCCGCCAGCACATCTGAGAGCTGGTCCGCGCACTCTCTCAGCACCCATCCGGGGATGTTGTCTGGGCCAGCAGCTTTCCGGGGGTTGATCCTCCTCAGCGCCCTCCTTACTTCTGCTGGAGTCACACTGAGGGGCTCTTCTCTTGGTGAAGTCGTGAGTCTTGTGCTGGGGAGGGTGTCAGGGTTCCCAAACCGGGCATGGAACTTGTTGAGAACCTCAGGCAGGGAGGGGTCTTTGGGGCATTGTGCAGCTTTAGATTTATAGTCTGTCATGCACTTGATATCCTTCCACATGCTCTGTAGATCCTGGGAGGAAAAGTGTCCCTGGGTTTTCTGAGCATATGCAGCTTTTGCCCTCTTAACTCCTGCAGTCAGCTCTCTTCTTGCCCTCCTGAGCTCTTGTGAGTCACCAGACCTAAAAGCAGCATCCCTGGCTTTCAGCAGACAACGCACCTCTGCAAGTCACAGTCTTGGTGGTGGTGACATCCTCCACACACTTGCTGATGTACCCCAGAACAGAAGATGCGTACTCATCCAGGTCCAGCTCCCCCTCGTACTCAGCAGCCTCCCTGAAGACCTGCCAGTCTGTGCAGCCGAAGCAGTCCTGCAGCACGGCGTCGGCGTCACCGGGCCACACAGTGATGGTCCTCTGTGTGCGTCTGGAGCGTCGCTGCGGGGGATAGTATGCAGGCACCAGCATGACGGAGATGTGGTCGGAGAGCCCGAGGTGGGGGTGGAGGAAGGCTCTGTATGCGTCTCTTAGGGTGGTGTAAACACGGTCCAGCGTGTTATTTCTAAGTGTTCGAACCTCGGCGGGCTGTTCGTCAGTTCTACGTGGTTGAAATTCCCTGCTATCACGTAGAACGACTCAGGGTGCTTGTTCTGAAGTGAGCTGATGTTTTCATGGAGCTCCTTCAGCGCGGTGTTAGTGTTAGCATCCGGTTCTATGTAAACAGCAATAACGAACACGGCCGTAAACTCCCGACTCAGATAGTGAGTTCCGCACTTCACAGTCAGCTGTTCTGTCGCCTCGGAGCAGTGGCTGTTTACCAACAAGCAGTTTGTGCACCAACCTTTGTTGATATAGACGCACAGTCCGCCCCCGCAGGCTTTCCCGGAAACCACTGGTTGCGGTCCGCTCGGAAGAGCGGACCGCAACCAGCGGTTTCCGGGTTCAGCCAGGTTTCTGTGAGACAAATCCAGTTCCTAATCTCCTCAGAAACACTGATCCTCACCCGGAGCAGGTCCAGCTTGTTGTCCAGAGAGCGGACGTTGGACAGGAAAAGTGACGGAATCGGGGGTCGGTTAGCATTAGCCTTTAGCCTGGCTAGCACACCGCCGCGCTTCCCCCTCTTTTGCCGCCCTTTGCATCGCCTTCACCGGCCCTTTGTCTGCAGCACTCTGCTCCCCCACGCCGAAGTCCGGAGGAGCTGTAGTCTGTCCAGCGTTGCTCGGATCTTATTGTCCAGAGTTGCTTTTTTACTGACCAAACTGTCCTTAATCCTACAAAGTTCGGCCCTGCCATAACTCATACGCATGAGTCGCATGAATTTAGACTCGGAACCGACGTAAAAACAACTGAAATCAGGGTGTTCCTTAAGAGCGTGAGAAGCCGCTGCACTACTGCGCGCCGCCATGTTGAGCCATGTCTAAGTGAAAAGGCTTTAGCTTTCCAATAACAATGAAATATGTCTGTTGAAGACGTGCAATGGCCTTTAAGTCACCATTATCAATCTGGCTACATCATTGATTAGCTTCAAGAGAAAACCCTACTCATACCTATTGATTATGTACTGGTGCACAATGAAGAATTCTCTATAGTTCATGAACGGTCGCAGCTAGAGCTGATCTCAATAGTTTGGTAGAGAACTGGGGTACTCACTGGACAGGTTGCTAGTCCATCAGATGGCAATGATCACATGGGATAAGAGTACCTGGAGGGAACCCTCACATCCTTATGGATCATGCAAACTCAAAGCAGAATAACCCCAGGCAAGGTGTCTTGCATCAAGATAATGCCACCAATAACAGTTCAAAAACAATTAGGCCTGATTGAAATCTACATCTGCTAAAATCATACAATTCTCAGTAGAATGAAAATAATCGGTTTTAGGTTCTCCTAATCAAAGTCTTTAAGGGTGAAGGAGGGTAGTAAAGGCAGTATCTAGTCCATTAAACTGGAATACTCTAAAGAAATTAAATCCCACTTTTGTTGCAAGAGACTTATTACTGGCAAATGTGATTACTGTGGAAAGTTAGAAATAATTAAACATGTTATAATTTATCATACTTCATATGATAAGTTATATGAAGAGGGAATTTGAATATATTAAAGAGAAGGTTAATTTATTAGATATATTGAGGAAGAATTTGGGGAGTAAACAGATAGTTATTAGATATTAAAAACTAAATTATTTAAT
>JAVLVB010000571.1:305949-318814 GCA_032876305.1 Orestias chungarensis | reverse complement strand
CCCCCCCCCCCCCCCCCCCCCCCCAACACACACACACCTCAGTCACAGTAACAAAATTCATGTGGAGCCGCAGATGTTGGAGAACTTTTCAAGTTCATTCAAACCAGTAGATTGAAAAACATCTACTTCCCCTTTATTGTATTTATTTTTGGGTTCAGATTTTTAGTTCACTCAAAGTTCACATGAGCGTTTAACAGAAATATTGATCATATATGATATCGGCCCAGATTTTCGTATCGTGCATCTCTAATGTGTGGCGTCGCTTCTCCTCCAGTGGGCGAAGTCTTCCTCCTTGTTGTGTCCGAAACGCTTTTGCATGGATCCACATCCATGCTTCTTTTGTTTTTGGTTAGTTGTTTTTTTTGGTCTAAAAACTTAGAAATAGTCTGCAGTTCAAATAACAATAAAACACAATAGTAGCATCCTTAAAATTAAAAAGCATATAATAAAACAACAATAAAACATGTTGGACTGTTTCATTCTCCAGGTTTTTGGTTGTTTTTTAACTCCTTCCTCCTCATCTTCCTTCTCTCCTCTTCCTCCCAGCCGGATCCAGCCGGCAGCTCCAGGGCCGCTCTGGGATCGGCCCCGGCCTGGTTGAGGCGCCTCTGCGGTCAGCTGCTGTCCGAGCGTCTGATGCAGCCTGGTGGCGTGCCGGCGGTCGTCAGAGCCGTGCTGGAGGGAGGAACGGGTGAGGAAGAGGAGGGTTGAAGCAGGAATGATGGACACGTTTGGTCCTGCATTTTGGGCTGCAGCTCATTCTTCTGTTTTGTCTCCTCCAGGCGGCGACTCTGATTGGAGGAAATGCGACGCCGTGGCTCGGATCCTGGTGGCGTGCCCCCAGCAGTCTGCCTCCGCGGACGGCTACTTCAGGCTGGTGTGTCCCCAGGTCAGCATCCGTCCTTCATCTGTCTGCGGTTCTCATCTCACCGTCTGGAAGTCATTCTGCACAGGAAAAAAACACTAAAGTAGTTCCTTCCTCAATGACTTCTTATATTCCTTATTCCATCTCCTCCTTGTTTGTTATGTTCAGTCTTTCCTTCCTACCTACATCTCATCCTTCTCCCTCCTTTGCTCCCTTTCTTCAGTCGCTCCCTTTTTCTCCATTATTGCTGTTTTTCTTCCTTCTTTCTTTGATCATTTCTTATTTCTGCCCTCTTTCCCTACTTTGTCTCCTTTCTTAGTCCAACTGGTTTTCTGTTTGTTTGACTAAACAGACACATAATCTTCCTTTGCCCCAGTTTTTTTGCTCTGGTCATTTTTTTTTTATGTGGTTTATAAATAAAACGAGTCGATTCTTCTCAGATCCTCGACCTCCTTCACTTCCAAGACAAAGTAACGGCCCTGCAGTTCCAGCGGGTGGCCACCAGAGCGGCGCTGTCGATGGTGCAGGAAAGGCCCGGCTTTGCTCAGATGTACCTTCTTGCGCCGCTGCTCGAACCGCTGCGGCGCTGCACCTCCACCTCCGGTCAGTAAATAAAGCATCTAAGAACCAATCAGTCCCTCCAGAAAATCTAGTTTCTGCGATGGCAGGAAATCCTGCAAAATCAAACAAAGGGTGCAGAATATGTGGGGGTGCGGATAATTCTCAAAAATCTGCATATTAACTGAATAAATTAAGAAATGGCAGAATAATGAAAATTCTCCTGATCCCACTTCACTAAATGTGGGAGAAGCAGGTTTATTCTCCTACATTTGGTTATAACAGTTCACAAGTTTTTCACATTTATCCACATTTTCATGCAGAAAACAGGAAAAAATAGTCTGGGGGGACTAATACGTTTTTCAAAAGGTAAATAACAAATACTTAAAAGGGTAAAATAATACCATTAAAATGAAATAAGAAACAACCGAGTCGCTTCCTGCATTGGTGATTCCATCGTTTTGCACAACTCTTAATTGAACAAGTGCATGAATTTAGGTCTCAAACAAATAAAAACAAAAGTCATATTTGTGCATTTCTTAAACGTAGAGTGTAAAAAAAGAGATATGAGATGTTAAAGAGAGCCTTCAGTTCTAGTCAAAAAGACAAAAGTCAGACGTGAAACATGATGGCAGTGAATAAAGTTTGGGATGGTTTGACAGAAAACAAAAAAACTGGGTGAAAGCTGACAGGAAGACATTTACTTTGGGAGTAAAAATCATCAAACTTAAACTGTTTTTTTGTTTGTTTTTAAACTGTAACCTTACCAACATTGTATTAGGGTTAATAAATAAATTGTACTTTTCGCCAGGTAGTTATTATCAACAGGTGGGAAATTATATACTTTGTTTTTTTTATATATTGTTTTTATTAACTTATCTTGAAAAAGTGTTTTAAAACCTGAAAACAAACTTTTGTTCTTTAATTAAGAATTTAAATACTCATTTCCTACAGTAGGTTATTTTAAAAGCGTATTCTTTAAAAAAAAAACACCATAGATGTTTTGTTCAGTTGGACTAAACACAAAAATAGCAAAACGCTAACAAAGTCCAATAGAACAGATTAACAACAGGTAGAAAAGGGCACATCAAATGTTAGTAGGGCTTTACAATACATTTAAAACAAACTAGGAGTGGAGATGATAAACTTTTGGTCATAATAAGAATTGAAAGTCGTTTCAAACTGAATTCTTGTTTGTTTTTGTTCAATTAGAAAATGGATTCATTAAAATTTATGATTAAATCAACTTCTGTGTGCAGTTTTAATAAATTATTATGGATTTCTACAGCAGCGTTTAACTTTATATTTATCATTATCACGATGACAGGATATCTTCATAAAATTAGCTTTGGTCCAAAAAAACGAGGTTTTATTGATGAAAATAACATAAAGAATCCCTATTTAAAAATAAATACCTGCAATTATGAGTTAATCTTTGGTGCTGGTACTTTAGAAAACCGGCTTCACCACCGTCTCTCGTGTTTTTGTCTTTTATTCTTGTAGTTGGGGATCATCCTCAGGTCGCTGTGGAGGAAGCTGAACTCACTCGCTGTTTGGAGGACGTTTACAAGGTGAACTTTAACATCCTAAAGGTATTCTGTGGTTTTCTGGCTGAGCGAATGAAAGCTGAGAACAAGAGAGATCCATAAGATACGCTGGAAGCTTCCATCTTAGGAACGCGCCTGACGCAGTTACAGATCGAGGACCACTTAAAAAAACTGGAAGATTTATTTATTTAGGTCACAGCAATTAAATTTGGAAAGAATGGGAATGAAATAAATGAGTTTATAGAGTTCACCTGTCTTTTCAAAAACCAAAACTAAACTCGGACTGAATCTGTGTTGTTCCACGTCTGTAAACCATTTAAATCCTCCACACAACAGCATTTCATCAGCATTTTCAACATGACGTTGCATATGAAACATATGTGAACAATTCACATTCAACACTATGCAAAATAAAATAGGATTTAAATCAACACTGAGTAACTTTTCTGCCTTCATACGACATTATCTGTTCTATTCTGTTCATCTTTCACACAGACACTGGAAACAGAAATGTACTTTAGTCCACCTGATCAGGATTTTACCGCGCTATGCGCTGGTGCTCATGGGAAATGGAGTCTTCCTTCAAGCAAAACAAGATCGACCAAAACTGAAACCTCGTTAGTGTTGGTTCAGCTTTAACCGTCACATTTAGCACTACTTGGTTGAGTGCTTATTTCTTATCAGTTTTGTGGTATAAAGTAGGTTCGGTTTCATCTTTGTTCCATTGTGTCACTTCATAATAGACATCCCTCCATATTACTGTTCGAGGGTAATCGTTCTAGTATCTGTAAAACCTTTGTTCCATCTAAATTCGTCTTGTGTTTGCTGAAAGCTCTCCAGCTCCCCGTCCTGCAGATTAAAACCACTGCCGTGACCGATTGTGTGTCTGTGAGTTCACACTAAGATCCTTTCCTCCCAGCAGCTGCTAGGCTTTATAACCATCACTGCTCCCAGCAAACCCATTAACTTTTTACATTCTTACTGGTTATTTGAACATCAAACTGCACACCACTGAAGTTGATGTTTGATGCCTTTACTCTACACTATTTCATTCTTTATTCAGTTTGTTTGTAAATATTGTGTATTTGCCTTTGGCTACGACTGTTACAGAAATATTTCCCCTATTCTATTCTGTTCTATTCTATTAAATTTTCTGTTCTATTCTATTCTGTTCTTTTCTATACTTTTCTATTCTATACTGTTTTACTCTGTATTGTTGTGTTCTACTCTATTCTGGTTTGTTCTATTTCATTCTATAATGTTCTTTTTTGTTCCAATTCATTGTTTTTAACCTGACTTCTATGTGCTGTTTGCAGGTGTGGGTGGTTGGAAACAGTCCGTCTGCAGATCTCCTCGCGGCGCTCGAAGACGTTGTTCCTGTCGTGTTCTCCATTTTCTGTTTTACCAAACAGAACGTCTCACATTTGCGGTGGGTTCTACTCACTGTTGGTTTTTTTCTCCTTGTGAGCTTAACTCTTTCTAAGTCTCTGCATAGTAAGAAAAGTCTTCTCTGTCGCTCCACAGCGCCCCCTGTCAGGAAATCCTGCTTTGGTTTCTGAGCCACTCGGAGACGTCAGCAGCGCTGACTTTGCTGCGGCGGCTTTCCTGTCTGAGGGAACGCAGTAACGATGTGGCAGAAGATTTCTGCTTCATGGTGGGCGGCGAGGGAGGCGTCAGGCTTGGCTGCAGACAGACCTGCAGGTGGCGACAAACCGCTGACTTTTCTGTGCTGTAATCATTATTATTATTACTGTTTTAATTTGTGTGGTCGTTCAGGATAATTAAATGCCATCACTATCTGCATGCGCAGAACAAAAGCTAAACATTGTAATAATGACGTCAGTGGTGCAAAGTTTACTTTAGTAATAGTGGATGATTCATCCAGAATATTGCAGTTAACTGCAGGCTTTACTGTAATAATCCTGAATTATCTGTTCGTCTATTTTGGAACTGTCCATTCGTTTTGGTTTGGAATTAGTTGTTTTATCGGAATAGATAAAGATTTTCTTTTATTCTGGAAGTTAAACCGTTCGACATTACAGGAAATTGAAGTTATATATATAGAAAATCAGGGGAATTTTCATAAGTCTGTGATTTTTGTACTTAGATGCTATTTATGCGGTTAGGAATTATGAACACCCCCACATATCGTGCGTCCTTTCCTTTATTTTGTTTCTCTGGAGGGTCTGATATATGATATATGTAGTTGATCAGATTATTATTGTGGCCAAAGATTTTACACACAAATGCAAATATCAAACTGCCTGTTTAACAAACATTAACGACACATCTACATCTTACAAGTGTCAGAAAAGAAAAGCTACTAAAACCCGGCAGCCGTTGAACAAACTTTAGTTTAGTTTTGATTTTTATATTATTTAGATATTTTTATTTATTAGTTTTTTTTACTTATTTAATTCTTTTATTCTGCATAAAACATTTGAGTATGTACCTTTTACTACATTATGTTTCTAATAATGTTAATGTGCAACTTTATTGTTAAAAGACAATGAGGCCGTTTAGACGGCTGTGAAAAAGTCTGATACGGGACGTATTTAGGTTATTAAAGTCAGATTTGGTTGGTGTTTGGTTGCTGTGTGAGCAAAGCCGTAACTCATAATCAGACCCAGCAGGAATGTCCTGAGGAAGATTGGGTTGTTTACGCTGCTGTGTTGGCGTAGCCTGACCCGGACTCTCTGCTGTGACTCTAGTGATGAGGATGAGAAACTGTACGAGAAGCTTTCCGGGGAGCAGTGGAGGCTGGAGTGTCTGATGCAGCTGCTGGCTCAACTCAAGGACTCTGACCTTCCTGGGGATTTCTTTCTGGACCTGCTGCAGGTAAATGTTTCTGCAGGACTGGTTGGTCTCAACTCCACGTTAAAAACAGTCCAACCAATTGAAAAAGGTTGCTCAGAGGTGCATACCATGGTGATATTGCATTAATAATGTGGCTGTTTATTGAGTCTGCACAGCAAAAGCATTAAAATCTTTCCAATTTTTGTGTAGTTTTTTTGAGCGGACACTTACAAATGAGACAAAAGTAACTTTCAAGACACATGAGCTTGTTTTAAGTCGGTAATTCTTCAAAATTGATAAAGAATGCAAAAGATCCACTGGCAGATTTTTGGCACTTAAACTAAACAAGTTAAAAAATATAGAAAACTATTGATAATCTTTGCGTGTCCTGTTTGGTGTATTTTAAAGAAGTTGAAGCTGTAAAGGCAAAACAAGAGTAATGGACTGTGTGTATAAATATAGCTAAGATTACTCTGCTACACTTGGCTGTGTTTTAATTTTTTTTAAAGTGAATTTTTTTACAGTTGAAATAAACCTGCGTGATTTGAATCAAGGTTCAAAATTACACATCTTCAAAGTGGATGTGGACGGTGATGCTTTGAGCAGGGAGGACCTCTAACCTCCAACTTTAACTCAACGCAGACAAATGAGTGTTATGCTAACATCCATTAGCGCTGCACGATCAGTCGTATTTTAGAGAAGAAACGGCTGCATGTGAGGAGCTTGAATCTCTAAACGGCTCCACATCCATCGTCTGGACTAGTTTCTGATTTAGAGCAAAGAGACGATAAACAGGAAGAAGTTTTATGGAGAGAGCAGCAGAGTTGTGTCAGAATAACAAGTAACTTATTAAACCACCTGAAGAAACATCACAGGCATAAATACGAGGAATACATGAAGGCTAAAGCTAACGCTAACTCACAAAATCCCCGTCCGTGTCCAGCAGCAACACAGACAACTATTACAGCAACTCTGATGTCCTAGATAGACGCTGGTCTTTTTCATATAAATTCTTATATCTTTCACTCTGCAATAACATGTTCAGTCAGTAATTTTACATTTGAAAGTATCAGGTACTTTTTGTTTAATTATTTATCAGCTATTTTAATGTAAAGTTGCTACATTGTAATTGCTGGTTTGATAAAAATACATTTTTCCAGACGCAACGAATAATTGTGATTAATAATTCAGTCATAATCGTGCAGCCCGCTACTCCAGCATCATGTCCTGAATGAGACCATCAGCATAGCTTTCGTTTAAGTTTTTTATTTTTATTTTGAGATATTTGCATTAGAAAGGATAAAAATACTTGTTAAGATTCTGTTTTTTGCAGTGCAGGGATAACTGTTTGCATATGACTTGTTTTGTGCTATGGTTGGCCATAAGGCCTATAAGACGCTTCTGACAACTTACCTCCTTGGATCATTGGGATCATTTTCTACTAAACACAAATAAATGCCAATCTGAACTAACCTAAATTAGTGTCATTTAAAGACAATGAAGGTAACGTGTAGCCGTGGACTATGAAGGGAAATGGCCCGAACAGTCAGCCCTGAGGTTCTCCAGACTGAAGCTTTTCCTCAGGGTTGATTCCGTTTGTGAGCATATGGATCACTTCTCCTTATGCTGACGTGTCGATAAACGTAGAGCTTGAACGTTGCATCTGCTGCAGGAGCTGACCACGTGGGCCGCAGCTGCAGACGAAAAGATGAAGGACGAGGAGAAGGTTGATGTGGCGGCCATGACGTTGCTGGAGGTGGAGCAGCGGCTGCTAGTCGGAGCGGAGAGACGAGCTGAGAAGCTGGATCTGCTTCAGGCGCTGGCTGTGATGGTGGAGACTCTGCAGCATGAGCAGCTACTGAGAAAGACCTCGCAGGTTAGGGATGGATGGATTTGTGGTAAAACATGGATAGATGGAAAAAATGAAGCATGGTTAAATGGGTAAAAAACATGGATAGATAAAGGATGGATGGGAAAAGTGTGATGATCCTGTTATGAAGTCTAAGAACCGGATGCTCTACAAATTTAACCAGAATCCAGAGGTTTTGTTCTGCAGAAAGTGGTTCTGTGGGTCGGCTGAACCACCAGTTCACTCCTTCCTTTATACCATATGTGTCAGACTCACCGCCCACTGGCACATCCGGCCCGTCAGATCATTTTATACATAATTTTTAATAATGGCCCAGCGATTTGGAGCGCAGGTAACATAAAAAACTACAGATCCACCAATGCACCACTTCAGCTGCCGTGCCAGTCGTGCCTCCTTCCTTTTGCTCATGACTCAAACTTTGTGCATGTTAATGCAGAAACTTTCTTCATATTTCCAGGTTTTGTTTTGCAGCATGTTCATATTTTGAATTTGTGTAATTTTGACAGGATATATTTTTATTGAATGCAAAATCTTTTGGGATATTTTTGTAACTTTATTCTTATTTTATTATATGATTAGTATTTTTTTATATTACATAACAAAGTAAAGATATTTGAATCTCTATTTTTTTAACATTTACTTTTTTTCCTAACTTGTATAATTAAGGTTGGATATATTTGTTATGGAGAAAAAACAGCCCTGTTTTTATGAATAATAATGTTACATTTTAATTTTTAATGAGTTTAATAAATGTTTATCCTGTTTGGCCCTCAAACTCTAGTGTGATTTAGATTTTGGCCCCTGTGTGAGTAGATTTGACCCCCCTGCTCTATATTAATGTGCTTTCATTGCAGGTGCTGGACTTCATGGTGTCTTTGCTCCAGAGGGCCTGCGTCGGGCTGGGCGGGTCTTCGGCGGCGAGCGCCGTGGGTCCGGTGGAGAGCCAGACGCTGAGCATGGGGATGGGCCTGGTGGCGGTGCTGCTGTCTGCGCCAGAGGTACGCGTCCTTCACACGTTTTGATAAAGATAAAAGATAAAGATAACATTTATTTTTCGAGTCTCAAAAGAAAAATATAACAGAATTGTAATTAAGTAATCTTTAAAATGTTTCAGTTTTTTACTGTTAGACGAACGTTCCACAAACTGAGGCTCACTTTTATTTTTAAATCTTTTGTTTTGTTTCTATTTAGTTGTAATAAATAATTGTTGTTTTTTTCGTACACTAAAGAACGAACCGTACACACAGTCTCAAGCTCAAAGCTGATTGGTTTTCTGTTCCTGAACTTTGACCTCACAGCTCAGCGCCGAGGACTACTCACTCATGCAGAAGCTGCTCCCGCCTCTGGAGGTTCTATCTCAGCGGCATCCCGATGAGGTCATCCAGGAGCTGGCGTCCAACCTCCGAGCAACCGTCGCCACTCATGGCGCCTACCGGCCGGAAGAGCTCACCACCACCGCTCGCCGCTCCGGCAACCCCGAAGACGAAGAAGGGAGATGTGAGACGATACCTGGCGACACCCGTGGCAGGTTCCCACAGCGACCCCGTCAGACAGATCCAAACGACCAACCGTTCTCTGATTGGCTGCTGGAGGCCTGTGACCCGGACGTGTCCACCCGCGCCGTCGCTCTGAGGGTTCTGACCCGGATGGTGCAGCGTAGCGAGCCGGACGCTGTTCAGGCTCAGGAGAAAGTCCTCACGGTCGGTGATCTCGTCTCAGATCCTTTTATCGAGCATTTATCACGTCCTGTTAATAATGCCAAATTACAACAGATTAATCTAGTAAAATATTATTTATATTTATTTTAAACTGGGATAATACAGAAGTAATTGTGTCTCAGTGTGAAATTTCATTTCATTTTAAAAACTACATCATAAAATTCATTCAACCCATCAAACTTTGTGGGCGGGGTCAAGTTCTGCAGACTGACGTCTGATTGGCTGCTTCAAACAGGAAGTCAAGGCAACTTCCACCAAGTCTGCAATGAAATTAATGTTTAATAAATGAAAGGGTGAAAATGTATTTACTACAAGCTCTTGTTGAAAAAGTCCAGCCTCCACATCTGTCGTCTGACATATCTCTGCGTTCACGACAGGTGTTAATAAGTGGGCGGGGCTAATGCTGATCCTGTAGTCTTCTGCAGCTTCAAACAGGGCCAGGATTAGCCCCGCCCACTTTCCAACACCAGCTAAAGCTCCCTCGAGAAGTAATTAGAGACTTGTCAGCCCCAACTAGAGGGGCTGTTGTTCTCACCCAGAGTTTGTTGTTAATTAATTGGAGTAATAAATTATAAAAAAAAGATATTTCAAAACTTCCAGTGAAGTTCAAGGCTGCCAATCAGACACCAGATGCTCTAAAACAGCAGCCTAACCCCGCCCACTGCGTTTGTTGGGTGAAGTTTAAATTAAATCAGGATGTAATTCAGGAAATGATATCTTTCAGTAAATCGTTAAATTAGCCTAACAATTAGTCCAATTAAGGCATAATAATATATTGATAATAATAATAATGATAAATATTTCTGTATTTATACCCAGTTATGAGGTAATTACATGTTTAAATATGTATTACACAGGTTATTAATTTATTGTCATTTGGCACTCTTTACTTGCCGTACAGCTGTTTTCATCAAAGTTTATACGACTCACACAAAGTCTCAGTTTTCCTAACTGAACTGGAGTAAAAAACTGATCTTGTGCATAAAACTTTCAGGACTGAAATTTAATAAACCGTCTGTGCGTTTATTAGTCTGTTTAAAACAAAGAGCTGCTCCCCCTGGTGGCCAGAATCAGTGATCACATGCTATTTATCTGATGCCTGCATTAGTAAACAACTTTTTTTTTAATCGAAGTCTGAAGTTCTTTATGGAATCATCAGGATAAACTGGAGTTAAGGCGTCCTCTGAAATCTCTAAATCATCCATGACCATATGAAGCTGTTAGATCAGATTTATGCAACCCTCAGCTTAACTGGCTCTGAGAAACTTTGGCCAAGAAATGGAAACTAATTGGTTGATGTTTTAAAATGTTGAAATAATAAATAAATGTTAGCTAAAATAGGTGTTCTAATATCTGTGTAAAATTTTCACTAAGAACGAAATTAATAGTGTAAGGAATAATATTTCTATGAAGTGTTTTGCTTGCAAACAATGTGCTTTTTTTTTTGTATCCTTTAATAAAACGATATATATGTTTATGGTAAAACATAAATTATTATTTCCTTTATGTAAAGCTTTAATGATATTCTTATAACCCTAACCGTTTGCAAAGGTTTTAGACCTTTGAGTTTAATACCTAAATATTTTAACTATGAAAAACTTACTTTTCACTGTCACAGTAAAAAAAAAAAACTTTATGTATCAGAACCTGGTCGTTCTGCAAAGATCCTCAATCAAGCTGAGTTGATGTCCGGATAGCGAAGCACTGCTGGGATGCGATGTTGGGCTGGCTATTATATCACGGCTGCTTTTGCAGTTGAATCCACAAATTTTCCAAGGATATAATTTCATGATTTTCAGAGTTTCTGGTTTGCTTTGCGACCAGAACGTGAGCAGCAGGAGCAGGTTTATCATTTCATCTTCGTCTCCTGGGACATTTATAATTGATGAGCCGGTCTGACCTCCTCCTCAGCGGGGAGCCACTGATCTCCTGGGGGCTTGTTAAGGTGGTATTGTTAGAAGAAGACGGCCTTTATTTAGAGATTCCCTTTAGTTCGAAGCCCCTGCTGATACCGCAGAAAACGCATGTATTGATTTTTCTCTCTGGTTCAGTTCTTGGATTCCCCACACGGTCCATCTCCCCTAGGATCTGTCGTCTGTCTCTGAATTATTCCCTCTGATGTTTGTTTCTAACATGGCTGATATCCCCCATCTCGCTACGTCCTGTCCAGCTCTTCCTGGAGAACCTGGAGCACGAAGACTCGTTCGTGTACCTGTCGGCCATCCAAGGTAACGTCCTCTGCTCTGCTGCAGGTGATTCTCCCGCTAAGAAACGGTGACTGAGTCCTGGCTGCTTTCAGGTCTGGCTGTTCTGGCTGATTCCTACCCGGGTCGGATCCTCGAGAGGCTCCTCAGAGATTTCCAACGCGGCCCGTCGCTGCCTTCGTCCAACAGGGAGCGTTCTCTGGAGAACCGGCTGAAGGTGGGAGAGGTCCTGATGCGGGCGAGCAGAGCGATGGGTGAGCATGAAACGCTGTCGCCATAAAACAGCTTTTTATTGTCATCTGTTTATGTAAGCTTACATTTATGTAAGCTTTTATAATTGCCAGCATAGGATGCTAAACAAATTTTAAAACGCTAAATCAAGTAATTTTCTCTTTCTCTCCAAACTATCAAACACAAAAAACGACGCAAGGACAAATCAGGCAAATGAGAGTCAAATCCAATTTATTCCACTTTTATACGTGATACTAAAGAGTCACTTCAGAAAATCGTGATTCTGGGATCGCAGGAAATCCCGCAAAATAAAGGAAAGGGAGCAGAATATGTGGGGGTGCGCATAATTTGTAAGAAGCCGCATATTCACGACATACATAGCAACTAAGCTCAGAAATGGCAGAATTCTTTAAATTCTCCTGATTTTACTGATTTTTTTCTCAGAAATGTGAAATAATTGATTATTTTCGTAGTTTGACTGACCCTAACCCCCCGGCCAAAAGTTAACAGTCCGGCGTGTCGTGTAGGGACGTCATCACCTCCGTGCGCCACCATAACAAACATGTTTAGGTCCCAGCAGCGGCGGCACGTCAGCACGTCGGCCATCTTGGATGTGTCAGATCTGTAAGCTAATAAAAGCAAATGGACTGAAGTTCACTAGTCTAAAGCGTTACAGTTAGCATGCTAACACTAGCTTAAATGATTATAGTTAGCATGCTAACACTAGCTTAAAGTGTTAGTTAGCATGCTAACACTAGCTTAAAGCGTTAGAGTTAGCATGCTAACACTAGCTTAAAGCGTAGTCTAACTAGTTAGCAAGTAAAGCAAATAAACTGAAGTTGATCCAGCGTCTTACTACAGGAGCTTTAAGTTAGTTACAACTGTCTTTGTTCTTAGACAGATTCTGGATTTCAGAACTAAGCAATGTTCATATTTAGCTCATACTACGTTATAGATGACCTTAAATGGTCCAAGACTCTAAGTTAGCATAACGGGACTAAATAACTGGCTCAGCTATGCTGCTATGTTATGTCATGTTTGCTGTTTACTAGATGAGGGAGAAGCAGGTTTATTCT
>JAVLVB010000571.1:293637-305849 GCA_032876305.1 Orestias chungarensis | reverse complement strand
TTCACTCCTCTGGAATCAGCAGACAGAAACAATGGCTTGTGTTGTCGTTGACTTTACAGCAATCCCTCATACTGAGCATGCATGTAGCGACAGTGGAGAGGAAAAACTCCCCTTTAACAGGAAGAAACCTCCAGCAGAACCAGGATCAGTACAAGCAGCCATCTGCCACGACCGACTGGAGGTTTGAAGAGACAGAAAAGTAAATAATGGTCCCAAACACACACAATCCAACTACGAGAGCTACGTTTTGGGGCGACGGCCATGTTGAGATGCTGGTTTCATCCTGAGGCTGGCGTTGAAACCAGCTGTGTTTGTGGGTGACACAAAGAACAGAGTCGACAGCAGCTGCACTCACCAAACATCTCCGGAGCGAGCCAGAGGCTTCAATGAAGAGGAGGCGACCAGCTGACTGACCGATATCATAGGAGACACAAAAAAGAGCTAGTAACCTTTATAGTTCAGTGGAAACCAAATCTAGTGCAGCGCCCACATCTGAACTAATCACCATTTTGTTCAGTCAAATCTGTAACATGCAGGGGGCTCACATGAGTTTCACAGCCAGCAACTGGAAACAAACCAGAAAGTGAAACTGGGCCAGACATTCACTAAACATCCAGTGAGCCTGGCGAGGTTTAAGAAAACCTTCTTATAAAAAAACAATCACAGCTTAGCCAAAAAAAGAGAAACGTTGGCCTGTCGGGATGTCTGAGTTGAACAGAGCAGCTGTCTGAGGGTAAAACTCAAAGCTCCATCCAGGCAGAGATATAAACACCCTGATTGTCCCAGAAAAGTGGCACCATGGGAATCTGTCTCAGCCAATCAGAGCAGAGTCAGAACACAGCATCTCCTCTGGCTGAGGAACAAACACATGAAGCAAAGTAAATGTAATCATGCACTGCTTGTATTTTGTAAATAGAAATAAACAAACTTAATTTTTTAATGATCTATTGGCACTGAAAGCCAAACATAACAGAAGAGGAAAGGTTTTTCATCATAGACACTATATGGATTTTTCTCTGTATGTTTCTAAGCAAAATCTTCATATATCTGAAATAACTAGTTTTAAACTTTGCTACCCGTCTTTTGTAATTTTTACATAGTTATAAAAAAATGCTCATCTAATTTTACAAAAGTATTATTTTTTATCTCGTAGTTGAGGAGTTTTATTAAATAATCTGAAAATATGTATTAGTATATATTCACTTTTGGCTCCCTCTGTTCTCTGTTCAAATCCAACATCACTTTCATTTTGAAAGACTTTTTGTTCAGCAGAGCGCTAACTTAAATTTTTAGGTCAAAAGCTTCTAACCAGAGAGGAAAAGTTTAAAGGAAACTTTGGGCCATAGTCTTGAGTACGCAGACGCCTCGTTGAGTCACCGCCATCTTGGATGTGGCAACGCTGAAGATGCCTCTTTCAAGTGTACCAAGCGGTTTACAGTACAAACCAGATCTCATGGCATGACATTTAAAAAGTAAGAACGAAAATTTACCTTTGATTGTATTTTGGCAATTACGTACGTCATTTGCTGACTTTGTGGCTAATACTAATATCTCGTGCATATAAATGGTTTCTAACTCACCGACTGCAGTTCCGTAGATTTATATATGCTGTGTAGATATGTGTACATGTTCATCCATGATGTGTGTATAAAGATCATCTATAGCCCCATATAGAAACCTTTTATAGCACAGTACCAGTGTTTTACTCATTAGTAGCTGTAAATACTCATTAGATATTTTGGTGTAGTGCTTACCTGTATCCTAAAAATAAGCAGTAAACATTTATTATCATCACTTAGTTACATATGTTGTTTTTGGTACATATTTGTTTCCCAAATCTATTCATGTCAATAGCTGAATAAGACGCATTCATTCGTTAGCTGGATTCTTTCATCGGAAGTATTTATTGGTGTTCACATGTCAAGTATTGTAGCTGAACTCGGAGATATGGAGCTCTGCAGCAAGTCGGTTATACATGGAAATATTTCACATTTATCTTCTCCCTATTGGTCTAAGGAGTGTTGTACCTACACACGACCGGGTAATTGGCCAGTTCTAACCACCATCTTTCTCATTTTGTTGGGATGTGTTGTTTTAGGTGTGTAACTAAAGTACCAGACCTATCTGACACCATAGAGAAGCTTCATCTGACCCAGTTATTTAGTCCCGTTATGCTAACTTAGAGTCTTGGACCATTTAAGGTCATCTATAACGTAGTATGAGCTAAATATGAACATTGCTTAGTTCTGAAATCCAGAATCTAAGAACAAAGCCAGTTGTTACTAACTTAAAGCTCCTGTAGTAAGACGCTGGATCAACTTCAGTCCATTTGATTTACTTGCTAACTAGTTAGACTACGCTTTAAGCTAGTGTTAGCATGCTAACTTAACACTTTAAGCTAGTGTTAGCATGCTAACTTAACACTTTAAGCTAGTGTTAGCATGCTAACTTAACGCTTAAGCTAGTGTTAGCATGCTAACTTAACGCTTTAAGCTAGTGTTAGCATGCTAACTTAACGCTTTAAGCTAGTGTTAGCATGCTAACTTAACACTTTAAGCTAGTGTTAGCATGCTAACTTAACACTTTAAGCTAGTGTTAGCATGCTAACTTAACACTTTAAGCTAGTGTTAGCATGCTAACTTAACACTTTAAGCTAGTGTTAGCATGCTAACTTAACACTTTAAGCTAGTGTTAGCATGCTAACTTAACGCTTAAGCTAGTGTTAGCATGCTAACTTAATGCTTTAAGCTAGTGTTAGCATGCTAACTTAACGCTTTAAGCTAGTGTTAGCATGCTAACTTAACACTTTAAGCTAGTGTTAGCATGCTAACTTAACACTTTAAGCTAGTGTTAGCATGCTAACTTAACACTTTAAGCTAGTGTTAGCATGCTAACTTAACACTTTAAGCTAGTGTTAGCATGCTAACTTAACGCTTTAAGCTAGTGTTAGCATGCTAACTTAACACTTTAAGCTAGTGTTAGCATGCTAACTTAACACTTTAAGCTAGTGTTAGCATGCTAACTTAACACTTTAAGCTAGTGTTAGCATGCTAACTTAACACTTTAAGCTAGTGTTAGCATGCTAACTTAACACTGTAAGCTAGTGTTAGCATGCTAACTCTAACGTTTTAAACTAGTAATCTTCAGTCCATTTGCTTTTATTAGTTTACGGGTCAGATCTGCCTCATCCAATATGGCCGACGCGCTGACATGCCCCCGCTGCTGGGACCCACCTGCTCAACGTATATATCTCTATGCTTTGGGCATTATGGATAAAATGAAGGAAGAAGCTGCTGCTGAGCAATTTTAGCTCCACCAGTTGCCATGGCGATTACCATATTTTTTTGGGAATCAGTGGAGCTTTTTCAAAAACAATCATAACAAAACTGTTGGCTATTTTTAAGAAATCCAGATGAATTGTTCATCTCTTTGGACTGCGGGAGGAAGCTCGAGTCTCAGGAGTGAACCCAGACATTCAAAAGGAGAACATGCAAATTTCATTCTCACGGATTCCTGGCTTGGATTTGAACCCAGGAGCTTCTTGCAGCAAGGGATCAACGCTGCAAACGTTGCAGACGTGACGAGTAAACCATAACTGCTGAAGATTAATGGATTATTTGGTAACCTTGGAAATCTTCACACCTGCTGAGGAACAAACTGCCCTCAACTTTTGGTCCAATCTGTCTTCCACAGAACCTCTCTTGCCGTTCAGCTTCGTCTCTGTCGGCTTCAGGACCTCATTAACAATCGGGTTCATTTTCTGCTCTTCTTTCAGGGGAACTGGCGCCTCACCTCGGCCGTCCCCTGGTGAGCGTCTTCCTGCAGGGAACCAAAGATCCGGACCAGAGCGTCCGAGCCAGCAGCCTGTCCAACCTGGGCGAGCTCTGCCAGAGACTGGACTTCTCTCTGGGGCCGCTGGCTCAAGAGGTGGGGGCACCACTGATAAACAACACTACTTCATTCAGTTTAATCTTTAGGTTTGTAAAGATCCTGTATTGGGCAGCACTAAGTAAAAAGTCACTTCTACTAATCCTAATACACCAAAACATTTATCTGTACTGATCACTAGGGAGCAAAATGACATTTATAGATTAAATGAGATGCATAAAATCCATAATAATCTATGTTAGCTCCTGTTTACACAATGATTCATTTTGAAACGTGAAAACAATAATTTTAAAGTACAGTTAACATGTTTACATGAAAAATTTGAATTGCAATCCTGGTTTACACGGCAACAATGATGTGAAAATTGTGTAATTCCCTGTCAAAGCTGCTAGACGGCGCTGTGGGGACAAAAACCGTCTAAAACATTGGAGATTTTCGAAATTATAGCGTTCCTATAGAAGCTTGATGATTTCATTATGAACATAGTCAAACTTTGTTTTTGTTTTTACAAAAATAAAGCAAACGTGTAAACAGGGCCTTAATTTTGCTAACGCTAAAGCGCTAAAAAAAAATGTTTTGGAATCAAGAAGAATCCTTTTATTTCAATAGCGCCAATTTACAACAGATGTCGTCTCAGGACACTTTAAAAGAAAATCAATTAAAATCAAAGATACATCACAGACAAATCAACTTGAAAAAGTTTCCAATCTAAGGTACCCCAGCAGATTGCATGGAGTCATTGACTTGCAGCATTCACTCCTCTGGAATCAGCAGACAGAAACAATGGCTTGTGTTGTCTTTGACTTTACAGCAATCCCTCATACTGAGCATGCATGTAGCGACAGTGGAGAGGAAAAACTCCCCTTTAACAGAAAGAAACCGCCAGCAGAACCAGGCTCAGTACAAGCAGCCATCTGTTTAAAGTTTAAATCAGAAGCTAATGGAGAAGCAGAAGCTAATGCTAAAGTGCCACATTTTAACATGACAGATGATATAACATCACTCTGCTGGGCCATGTTTGTTATTTAAAAGCTACCTGTACGTGTTTGCGTTTCAGGGAGGGTTTTTTTAGCACTTAGGTTTCGTTCATGGTTTCAGATCTATAGTTGCTAATTTATGCTAACTCTTGCTGATTTTGCCAAATTGACCACGTTAGGGTTTCGGTCAGGAAGCACACAAAAAGTAAATCAGCGCTTCAGAATTTCTCTAGAGGAACATTTTAACGTTAGCTAAGTGCGCTAAACACTTTCAAAATGAGCAAAAGTCTTAAATGGCTAAGCTAAAGGCTAGCTGAACAGTTAGCACATAAGCAGAAGTGCACAAACCACTGTTCACTAATAATTTAACAAAAATATAGAATAGTTTCTATAGTTGTGGCAGATCAGAAGACGTTAAGTGTGCAAATAATTGTTTTGATGCCTAATCAATCTGACAATAAATCTACTGTAGATGTTAACATATAATGCAACCAAAACATTCACTGAACACTCAGGAGGGGTAGAAACGGCGGACAACAGATGAGAAGTGATTCAGAATCTTCAAAAATATGAAAAAAAGGTAAAATAAAATGCTTGAAGTGTTTCATTCTACCAGTGATGGATGCATATAATTCATGAATCGCTTCTTTATAATCCTACATAAAACCCGAAAAATACACAGAAATGTTTATATAAAAACACCAGAATGTTCCCCAGAACTCGTCACGATTTTCTTTCACATGTCTTCTAGTTTTTCAAACAAAGCTGTAATAGGCGGAAATCCTGTGGGGGTCGTGGGGGTCAGGACCCTTTACTATCTTTGAAAAGTGTAGATTTGTTCCCGCCCCAATAAACTGTTAAAGCCAACTGTTTAATAAATCAATAGGGTTGTCGTTTTATTTCTTTACAGCCTAAGCTTTTTAAAAATCACAAAGTAAACCCTGTTTTTAAACATTGTGCTTAAGTTATGATACTATCCTACTTTCCAGGTTTGTACATTATTTCTACCTTGTGAAAAAGCTTCAAATATTTAATTTGTTTGTAATGTATTTATTAAATTAATCTCTAATTCATGCAGTCAAAGTTTTCACCACAGGAATCTGTGAATAAGAGCCAAACACAACTTTGTAATGTTATTAAATTTGGGTTTTGCTTCTATGGTCCTCAGATGTTCTTTTGTATTAATATTATTACTTTATCATTATTACACTCACTATTATTCCTGAAGAGGAACATTTCTGCCTGCAACCGTGTTGTTTTTGATAGGACCTCTTCATTCATTCCTGATACATGTTGGTTTTGTGTCTGTTGTAAATAGTTAACGATGCTTCCTTTCTGTTGTGTGTGTTTAGTTGAGCTCCTGTCTGACAGCTCTGATTAAAACGGAAAAGGAGGCCGAGGTGAGGAGAGCTGCTGTCCACGTCATCACTCAGCTCCTCAGAGCTCTGAGCGATAAAACCACCCAGGTAACAAAACACACTGTAGGTGACGCGCTAACTCTGAAAGGCAAGTCTAACGTTGGCACAATCTATATATTGAAGCATTTCCTACTCCTTAATGTTTAACACATTTTCTAATTTTACAAAATAGTTTTTACACCGGCTCCCTGTAGCTCGGATGACGAAGATACTTCAGCTTGTAAATGGCTGGATGACTCGCCGAATACACTAAAGATCTGTTTTTGTTGTCAACCTTCCAGACGACTGGTTTTAAGTTTGTCCTGCATCCCTGGAATCAAACACAGAGCAGCAGCGTTCAGTTTTTTAACGCTGCTCTAATCTGCAATAAACACCCAGGAAACTGAAAAACATACAAAAGTTCCTATTAAACACCTTATTTAAGTATATTTAACTGTAAACTTGATTCCTTATTCAGTATTTGACATGAAGCACCTTCAATAAATTTGTTTTAAGGTTTGATGATTGTTTGTTGTTCCTATTGTTATATATTCCTAAAGTTCGTTATGTTTTGGCTGTTTTTTCTTAAACTCATCAAAAATGTGTATACAAGTATTTTTACACTTAGTTTTTGTTGTTGAAGCAAATGTTGAAATATGCAAAACTCTCTGAACCACACCTCAAACCTCCTGGCCTGATTTTTGTGCTTCATATTTGGAGGAAACCTTCTGACCTGCTGGTGAAACTGAGCCAGCTTTAAAAAGCAGCTCCTGAACATAATAGATGTTTTTTAAAGCACCACGGCTTATAATTTTCCACCTGGTGGTCTCTCAGGTGTGTTTGTGTTTGCTCTTGTTTACCCGCCCTGGGGTCAGAAACGTTTACGTGCCTCTTCCTGTGTCCTCTTCAGGCTGTCATCGGACATCTTGACAGATCGAAGAAAAGTTTCCACAGCTCCAGGCATTAATAATCTTCTCCAAAAAAAAATTTATTAATTAATTAGCATTTTATCTTTAAATAAATTTAATTGCTAAAGTTGCAAAAAGACTCCACAAACTCTGCATTGCTTAGTATTTTCAATGCCAGATTAATTTTTTTCTATTCCTAAAACGCAATAGAGGCTTTAAAACCTCTCTATAACATGCATATCTACTAAAAATAAATACATTAACCCTTCAACCGTGAGTCTGCTGCAACCTACGGCTCTTTGGAGCTTCTCCAATGGCGCGTTGATGAAACAAATTAGTTTATTAGGAATTATAAGTTAAAAAACAAAGTTTATTTTCGTGGTTCCAGTTATGTTTTTTTATTCAAATGTGCAAAAGATTTTTTATTTTCTTTAAGCTACAGAAATAAACATCATTATTGCTCACGTTTGACTTCTATTATTATGGTACTTACTCAATTTTCCACCCACTCCTAAAACCTGAGGTTTCTAGAGACAAAGTCACTTAAAATCATTATTAATTATACATGGAAAAAAAGAAATACTTTCTTTTGAATTGATCCTGGGGGCCCCCTAGTGGCCTTAGGGCCCGTAGCCGGCGCTTAGTTCGCTTTTACCTTGGGCCGGCTATGTCCCATGTTTCCCTCCATGTTGGGTTGTTAACTTGTGTCCAGACCTAAATGCTTCCCCCTGAATCATCATCAACCATCATAATTTATTCCCAACATCCCTGTTATTAGTGTTGGATTCATATTGAGGTTACGTAGCCTTGAAATCAGGCTTTGTTGTTGTTGTTGTTGTTGTTGTTGTTCATCTTTTGATTTTGACAATTGAAACTCTTGAAACTTGAAATGTTCTTGGAGAGTTTTTGCCATTGATGATGACGGATCTATTTCTCTTGTCATTGGGTTTGAGTTCAATTTAAAACCTAAAACAAAAAAGCAAAAAAATGTTTTAATCCAAAAAATTAAAATTGCCTTATTAATAGGTAGAGAATTGTATCTCTAAATGAATTTATTAGACTATATTTGAGGGGAAAGTGGCTTTTTAGCCTTTAAAAGACGAGTTGAGCGACTTTTCCTTAACGGCCTCCTTCATCCTGACCCTTTCTCTACCTGGTCAGATGTGGCGTAGCTACAGAAATCTTCCAGCTGCTGATCCTGGTCCGAGTCCTGTCATTACCAGAACAGGTGGGTGGGGACTGAACCAGATGGACGAGCTAATTACACAGAGAACGACCTGGGAAAGGTGAAATGAGGAATGGGCTGTGTCAGTGCAGAGGGCAGAGGTCAAAAGAAGGCGGGTCGGAGCCAAAGCAAGAGAAAAGGGTCTAAAAGGAGGGAAAGAATCTGAGCAGGAGAACCAAATCTGTAGATCTCTGTCAGGAATGGGAAGCATCCAGATGTTCTTCCTCGTGTAACGGGTTTGCTTGCCTCCTGCAGGTTCTCGGGGACGTTCTCCTGGACCTGTATCGGGCCCTGAAGTGGGTGGTGCGCTCGGACCCTGACGAGGTGGCCGTGCTCCACGCGCGGCTGGCTCTGGAGGAGCTGGACGACGTGATGAGGAGGCTCATCTTCCCGGAGCAGAAGCTGGAGAAGAATATCGTCGTTCTGCCGTAGAACTTTAGAAGACCAGAAGCTGCCCGACTGAAAGCGGCTATGGTGGAAAACTGGTGGAAACTGGTGGCTTTAAACTCCTTTTTAAGAAGTTCAAACAACTTTTGTTTTGGTGTTTTCATGGTTTGTGGAGATAAACTCTTACATTTCAGGTCTACTTTCATTAAACTGCATCGTATTTTTTGCCAACCTTGTATTTCACTATTTTTTCATTTATTTTGCTTTTTTTTTGTCCACCTTTGATTGATTTTTCCTCCTGATTAAACCAAAATTACGCCAATCAACTTCAGGCTGTTGGATATAATATAATGACGCCTCAATCACACAGTAGAGCGGGAGTAGATCCTTCAGAATCTCTTTAAATTCACAGATTTGAAAGCAGGTGCATGTATGTGGAGGTTTATCACCTGCCTGGTTGGTGTGAATTTAAAACCTTTTCAGTACGAACGTCTTGCAGCAGAAGAGGAAAAACACAAATATCAGCACATCTTACCTTCCAAAATAAAAGCTGTAAACCGGTCATCCTCTGTAAGATTGAAGCGAGCGAGGCCGTCTGAGTTTTCATGAACGCCAGTTAACGATGTTGCCTCTGGTAGGTTGATCAATCCTGAGAACATTCATCACAGTTTCATTTCATTTCCTTCATTTTCGGACCAAAGGGGGCTCGCACAGTTTATTTAACACTTTTAACTCCAGAATTTAACACAGAGGGACAAAAAAAGGGAGACTTATTCTTCCAGAGTGATAAAAATACAATTTTCATCAATTTTCTTTAAATATTTATCTGATCTGGGTATGGTATCTCGCTATTAGACGTATTTTATTGCCATTTACTCTTTCTGTTCTGGCATTAATCTAGATGTGACCTTAAAATTAAACCAAACATTACTTGATTCCAATCAATAAGATCAGTAACGCTCTAGCTAAGGTTGGTAGCTACATTTTCACAAAGCTAAGTTATTTTAATGAATCAGTCTTTTGTACATAGAACAACTTAAAAACTGCTTTTTGTATTTATTCTGTTGATGTCTGACATTAAAATGTGTTTAGCGTTGAGCCGTTTGGCTGCAATGACAAGAATCATGTTTAGGTGGCCAAAGTGAGGTTTGTAAAATAAGAATACGACCAATAGTCAAGCATGGTGGTGGCAGCATCAAACATCACACTTAGAGAAAATGAGGCCTTCCTTTAAATGCATCTTTACTCTGTTGACTGGTGTTAAATCAACATTAAGTTACTTTTCAACCTTCATAAAATATTTTCATAACTTTTGTGATCATACGTCGACATACTAACCCTCTGTAATGACCCGAGGGGGCTCTAAGCAACTTTGAGGAGGGTGGCAGGAACCCTGCCTTCCACACTAAACTACAAATGTGCTGACTGCTTTACTGCATACGTCACTTCCCCCGTTTCTTATCTCCAACATCATCATCTGACATTGTTTCACCACAATTAGATTCATCACCTCATCGCCGAGTCACTACCGCTTTTGTCCACTGGTCGCCAAAATCACCCAAACCTGAAACTTCTTTATTGTTAACGGTTTGTTAACGGTTTAAATTATTTCCAATTATTGGTGAAGGAATATTTGACCTAAATTATGCAGGAAGATTTTAATTGTTTGGTTTGTGATTGAGATGTTACAGAATAACCACACTAGCCATGCCTATGGCTATATTTGAGCCTTTCTGTATGATTTTGACCATGTTTTTATCAAATATGTCATTGCAGTTTTATGTTGAACTATCGTTTGTACGTTGTGGTGGTCAGACTCTCACTCTTTTTCTCCTGCTGTCTCCTAATGGATGTCTAGATTCCCAAAGCTGTCTGGAACTTCACGGTGAGAAGTTCTTGGTGTTCAACAAAGGCCGCGCTGCTTTATGTCCCGAGCCTATGTGTGGTCCAGAGTCTGACGGAGAGGAATTCCTTCTTTTGTTGTCGTCTGTTTAGCAAAAGGCTAATAGGGTGTGGGTTGACCTCCTCGTCTGTCTCTATATGAATATGCAACAGTCGAACCCGACAACAGGCTGAGTTGCTCAGTGTCGGAAATCTCGCCCCCCCCCCTCACCAGTAGCAGGACTCAGATCTCGCCGTCTTCTTGCAGGAACCTCTTTTCAGACGTTTTTATAGAAAAAAAGTCCTGCAGCGCTGCTTCATGTGCAATAATGTGTAAAATCCTTTCTCACATCCCATCAGATGCTTTTAATGCCACTGCAGCAGTTGGAGACCCCAGCTCTATCAAAAAAGAAACCGATCTAAAGTCTGCAGATGTTTTCAGAATGAGGCAGTTTTCAGTAATTTTGGCTCAACAACTTTTTCTATAAAAGGAGAAAGTGTTCAGCGCAGGGGAACCTCGGAAATCTCTGGAGGGACTGCTGCCCTCTGATAAAAATGACCCCTTAAATCCTTCATGAGGTCATTAGGGGTGTGTTAAGACGCCAATCCACTATCAGCTCACCATTAAGCACGAGAGCTGATAAACCACCAAGTGAGTGGTTGTGGTGGACTTGCTGGCTTGACTGGTGGTGGACGGTTGGAGATTCGCATATCGTCCAATAAGATGCTACAGAATCTGTTGGTAGAGGCTCAGAAACCTTTTAGTTGTGAAAACCTGATCAAGCCTGTGCTAACATGCTAGCATAGCTTGGTTTTTCTTGCACATTGCTGCAGCTTTACATGCTCTGAAGGTTTTGAGGAGCTTTGGATTGAGCTGCTAATTTCAGAGACGACGATGAAAGTAATTAGGATTACGTTGGTAGTTTTCCTTATTTATTGTGATCCAGGCAAAGTCTAGCAAGATAGAAACAATGTCTTGATCCTTAAAACGTTAAGACATAGGAAAGAAACGTTTGGCACCATTATAGATATATAACGCTTAGACGAGGTTGGTTCTTGCTAACTGAGCAACTGCTGAGGGGTTTTTGTTTTTAGCATCCAGGGGCCCCAAAGCTGCATGTTCAGCCTCATCTTGGAAAAATGTAAATGTCCTTTTTTTCAGATTTACAAAACAACCATAGGATGTAAACAAAACAATCTAAATTGCTGAGTTTGGATGGTGCTTTTACCATTTTTATCTCATAAATATTGGACCAAACTGTCACACATGCAGCCGTTCTAGCCGTTCTACAGTGGTTATGATGGGCACGACAAAGTTGCCCAGAAAAACAGAAGAAAAAGACAATATATCAAGAATCAAGAATCAACAATCAGTTTATTTATATAGCGCCAATTTACAACAGGTGTCGTCTCAAGGCACTTTACAAAAAATCAATTAAAATCAAGGATACATTCTAACAAATCAATTTGAAAAAGTTTCCAATCTAAGGAACCCCAGCAGATTGCATCGAGTCATTGACTTGCAGCATTCACTCCTCTGGAATCAGCA
>JAVLVB010000571.1:268531-293537 GCA_032876305.1 Orestias chungarensis | reverse complement strand
GAATAGACACGAGCCCATTGTCTGAGGCCATGAGAATATCATTAGTAACTTTAAGGAGAGCTGTCTCTGTGCTATGATGAGCTCTGAAACCTGACTGAAATTCTTCAAATAGGTCATTATTCATCAAATGCTCTCTCAGTTGATTAGCAACAATTTTTTCAAGGATTTTAGATAAAAAAGGAAGATTAGATATGGGTCTCAAACTGTGAGTACTGTGAAAGTACTCATAGGTTCCAGGAAAGTGCAATCTAAGTGTACAGAAAGTAACCTCAAAGTTCTGTAGATAAAACTTTTAAACACTAAGCTAAAAGTACAGGTGTTCATTTCCATAGCAGGAGTCCTTTCATCCAGAGAACGTTCCCTGTATCTTTGGGGACGGCTCCCTTTCATTTAGAGACGTACCCCTGAAGTTTCAGCGGAGCATCTTCTAAATTTGAGGAACCTGTGAGTAAAATCAAAAATTCAAACATCAATCAGCCTGGTTTTCCTGGAAAGTAACCAACAACGTCCAAACAAATGTAACCCCAAAGGTACATTTCAAATAATCAATCAAAGATCCAGCAACGCTCAAGCTGCTTTCCTGGAAAGTGACCGCATAGAACTGATGGGTAAGTTAGTTAGTAAATGAACTGGCCTGTCAGGTTTTTGTCTGCCTACCTCTCTGATTTATTCCGCCTGTGCCGCACTGCTCTGCCTAGACCGAGCTCCTTCCTCCCACCGGTGGCTCACCTTTATAAACAGACCTCTAACCAGTTGCCAGTGCAAGATTATTCAAAACTATAGGCGAGATATAGATGTCCAGCGTTTCCTGTTTTGATTCCTGTACTGCAACCAAGTTCTGTGTCATGGTGTTTCTCATCTCGACCTCTGGAAAGCTCACTGGATTTTGACTTTCGGGACCCTGTTCCTGATTTCTGGACACCTGTCTCTTCCTCTGCCTTTGTTCTTCCAAATCTCAGGTGCCTGACCTGGTTTCTGCGCCCTGACTTCGGCTTCCCGTCTCATCCACAGATCTTTCTGCGCTGACTTTACTTTCACGGTGTGGTATGGTCCTTCCGTCCCTGGGTTTTTAGCTTTGTGTTTGTTCTCCTACAAACTGTTGTGTATAACCAGTCTAGGCTGAGTTGATTCATATTCGTTAAACTGCGTCGGCTGAAATTTGGTTTCACCTGTTCCTGTCTGAGTTTTATAACATTAATAAAAGGTAAAATAGTAAAGTTAAAGCAAAACTAAAGAAGTTTCAGTGTTGGTGGATTTTGGCGCCCCATGGTGGAGGAGAGCGGTAGTGTTTTAGCCTGAAGACTCCATTTCCCATGAGCACCAGCTCATAGCGTGGTAAAATCCTGATCAGTTGGATTGAAGTACATTTCTTCTTCCAGTGTCTTTGTGAAGGATGAATAGTGATGAGGTGATGAATCTAATTGTGGTGAAACAATGAAGATGATGATGTTGGAGATAAGAAACGGGGGAAGTGACGTATGCAGTAAAGCAGTCAGAACATTTGTAGTTGTTTTGTATGGAAAGCAGGGTTCCTGCCACCCTCCTCAAAGTTTCTTAGTGCCGGTTAAGGCAATACTGACCCCCTCAGGTCATGACAGAGGCGTCATTCAATGAAATGTAAGTCGACGTATGATCACAAAAGTTATGAGAATATTTTATGAATGTTTTAGTGAATTAGCAGAAAATACCTTATTACAGTACAAATGCTTTATATTATAGCTCATTTTCTAAAAGTACCCTTTAAATTCACTTTTAGAAAGGTAACCAGGGCATTATTTGAAAGTTTCACCACAAGTTTTATTAGAAGACCGACAAATACTTCAAAACATTTCAATAATTGTTGCTTTGTGAAACACTCATTAAAAGAAACTATTGTGCCATTACATTTAGATTAATCCTTACAATAAATCGTACCTCCTGGGAGGAATAGGGGGAAACCTCATTACTGAGATCACCTCATCAGTTTGTCTTCAGTCAGTTACTTGACCTGAATGAAATGTAATTGAGTAGCTCGGACAGTATTGATTCTCAGAGTCTTTGCAGGTTCGTTCAACTCGCAGGACGTCAGCAGCTCGGCCTCAGAGGGAGGAAAGTGAAGGTGGAGGGAGGATAAAAAAACCCCATAAAGGATGCTTTGAGTCAGCTGGAGAGGTGGAGAGAAGACGGGACTCTCCTCAAACAGCTCCCTGACTTGGTGGGAGCTGCAGGCTGCATTGCAGAGAGAGAGAGAGAGAAAGTGAGCAGGTCAGGGAGGAAGTGTTGGAGGAGTCGGCGGAGACGGGACACGAAGGACGAATTGACAGAGGAGGAGAGAGGAGGACTCGGGGTGCAGAGAGAGGACAGATAAGACAAACGATAGGGAGGACAGAGTCCACAGCTTTGACCCTCAGACTTCACCTTCAGGGCGGATGGGTGGAACCAGGAGCGTCCGGACCGACTGCAGCCCAGAGAAAACTGCGGCGGCATCCTCTGCTGGCTGAAGAGCTCGGATCAATCCCAGCCGAGGGGGTGGAGGGGCTTCACGCTCCGGGACAGGACCGGTCCAGGGAGACAGAGGGAGGTGGGGCGGCCACCAGACGGGCGAGGGAGGAGGGTGATGTGGGATCTCCTGAATTAAGCCAGCAAGCTGGAATAAAGATTTAGTGTGAGCTGGAGCCGGGAGGGGGGCAGAACAAGGAGAGCGCTGTGCTGAGGAGAGGAGAAGGCTGGATGTCCCGGGCTGGACGGACGGAGATCTGAGGGGGGGGGACGAACGCGGAGGGGTTCACTGGATCAGGAAGGTAAGTGCTTCCTAAATGAGACAGAGATGGACTTAATGAGAGGAAACAAAGGTGAGATTAGACATCAGATGAGGTTTGACGTCCGGCGGTTTGATGCCGGGAGGCTGAATGAATGGACGTATTCAGAGATGCCAACTGGATGGAAAGTTTGAGGAAAAGCTGGAATAAGTAGCAGCCGAGCAACAGAGCAGGACAGTGTTCAGGTCTGGGGAGGTCCGTGTTTGCAGAGGGATTTTTTCTTCCAGATTTATTCTGTGGAACGGTTGCTAAATAAGTCACTGCATCCCACCGTGTTTCACGTTTTACCTGCACTCTTGTCTGAGCCGCTCTATTGCAGCGGCAACTGTTTGTGAGGAGGCAACTGTGACCGTTGAAATCCCCAAGAGAGGAAAGAAAACCAGCCGCCTGTTTGGGTTTCTGTGGAAGAAAAATTAATCCGAGATTATTGCGGGCAAAGAACACGAAAAGGAGCATTTAAAAACATTTAACTCTCAGATTAATTAACAATGTTCATGGTTGAACTGATTTTTATTCTTTTTTTTTTCAATTCATTTTATTTTTTCCATCCTTTCTCCAAATGCATGTTTTGAACAGCATTCATTCACCCATGAAGTTCAACGCTTCTCTCCAAGAAAAGCGTAAAGTTCTCCTGTGTTTGTTGTACAAAGTTAAAAGTTGCCCTTCTTTACCTCTTTAACTTTGAACCAATGGTAGAGTTGTTGCTAACGTCCAGTCAGACTCAGAAATCATGTAATCCCGCCGCCTTTTGAAGGAAGCTTCGCCCCAAAACACGTTGGAACATAATCTTTGAAATGCATTTTGAAAGGGACACAATTTGCATTTGTTTAAAAAAACAAAAAAATGAAAACTAATAGCTGACTTCGTAGGTTGCATATCCTGTACGTTGTACGATTTTAAATGAAAATAAATTAAATGAATAATTTGAAACGTGAAATGGGTGGGAAAAAAATACTACGTGGCCACAAATGATTTAACTCGTGGGAACAAGAGTAATTCGTGACCACAGCTTGTTTGACTCAGCGTTAAAGTCAGCAGAGCTACTTAGAGTTAGCGGCGTCTCCCTCCTGATTGCAGCTTCGGTTCTTCGGTTTATCCCTCCTAGAGAAACACAATTATTGATTTAGGGACCGTCAATAAAGTTCAGAACCGAACACAATATTTTTCTTGTTATGGCACGCAATGATAAAACGATACTGTGGGATTATCCTACAGGATGAAATAGATGAGACACACTGGTTTTATCTAAGTTTAATTTTTACTGTTAATAGTTTTCATATTTCTTTAATAGCTCCCTGGTCATGTGAAACATTTAATAAAATTCTGTCTTAAATTGTTCTTCTAGACGGCACAGATGAAGCACACTTGTTTTTATTCCATTTTAACTTATTTTCTATTTTCTATTAATTTTTACTGTAAAAAATTGGCATTTTTCTTCACTAGCAGCCAGATTATGTGACCCACATGATAAAAATGAGTCCTAAATTGTTCTGCTAGATGGCACAGATGAGGCACACTTGTTTTTGTCCAAATGTAACCCATGACCGGTTCTTAACTTTATTGACGGTCCCTAAATCAACAGCCGTGTTTCCTAGGAGGGAGAAACCGAAGAGCCAAAGCCACCGCTAACTCTACATAGCTCTGCTAACTTTACCACTGAGTTAAACAAGTCGTGGACACGGATTAGGACCTTTCAACGCGTTTTTAATTTGTGGCCACGTAATATATTGTTTTCACCCATTTCACCAGAGACGCTCGTAGAAACATGTTATTTGCTGTTAAAAACAATTGAACACATTCTTTCCATACTGGCTTCACATGTTCTGTTTTTGCAGAACGCTTTATTAAGAGACTTGTTCTGTGATTTACATGATGATACAAAAAAAAACTTTAAAACCTGACAAACGATGTTCAGTGCCTATAAAAGTTTTCAGCAGCTTTTACGTTGATTTTACAGATCAACAAATTGTGGCTTTTTTAAACAAACAACAAAAAAACTTGAATAACAAAAGTAAAAACTGAGTTAATTGAATAACAATTAAATAAAAGTTTATAACATAAAATATGGGATTGCATAAGTATTTACCCCCTATAAGTAGATATTTATACTTGCACATCTGTCTGATGATCCAGATGTGATTCTGATTCTGACTGGATAAATTTTAGATCTGAACTCTTCAGTTTTCCTCCATTCTTCCTGCTAAATCGTTCCAGCTCGGTCAGGTCGGTGCGGATCGGCTGTTAACAGATCTCTTTCTAGTCCAACCACACACTCTCAATGGCACTGAGGTCTGGACTTTGACTAGGCCACTCCAGAACCTCCACCTCGTTCTCTTCAACTGTCTCTATCAAATGTAGCTCGATGCTTATGTTTGTTTTCCTCTGTTCTCTAAAGCTGTAATTCTCTTACTGACTGAAACGGATCAATCTCCCAGATTCCTTAATAAAAAGTGAACCCGCAGCATGATCAAGAATCAAGAATCAAGAATCAGTTTATTTATATAGCGCCAATTTACAACAGGTGTCGTCTCAAGGCACTTTACAAAAAAATCAATTAAAATCAAGGATACATTCTAACAAATCATGTTTGGTGCCATCACTATTGCGTGCAGAGTTTGGTGTCCTCCTATAATAAACTTCCATGTCTGTCTCATCAGACCAAAGAACTTTCAGCATCTTCACCATGAAGTTTCCCGCGTGCCCTTTGGCAAACTTGTCCAGCCGTGATATTACTTTTCTACAACAGCTTCTCTTGCATGATGAACTGGGTCAAAAGTTGTCTACAGAGTCTCTCCATCTCATATGCTAATAAGTCCTCCAGCATCGCCATGGCAACCCGGTGGCATGTCTCTCTCTAGTCATTTACATTTACATTTATTCATCTAGCAGACGCTTTTATCCAAAGCGACTTACAAAAAGTGGATTTAACATTAATGATGAGACTCATTTACTGCATTTAGGTAACACAGACGCCCCAAGTACCATAAACTGAGTGCTAACTTATATCAGGGGGGTAATAAGGGCTTTTAGATCTTTCAGGGCAATAGATACTAGAAGATCTGGGTCTTCAAAGATTTCTTGAAGGTGGAAAGAGAATCTGATGCTCTGATGCACATAAAGTCGTTCCACCAGCGAGGAACCACAAATGAGAGAGTTTAGATTGACCTGCACGGGGCTTTGGTCGCGTTAGTTGGAGCTCCTTGGAGGAACGGAGCGGGGGGGCAGTGACGTACGGCTTTAAGAGGGTGTTGAGGTAGATGGGCACTGATCCATCAAACACTCTGTATGCCAGCATTAGTGATTTGAATTTGATGCAGCTAAGTGAAGATAATGGAGTTCAGTGTAAAGGGGTGTGACATGCGATCGCTTTGGCTGGTTGAAAACCAGGCGAGCTGCAGCATTCTGGGTCATCTGTAGCGTCTCACAGCACAGGCTGGTAGACCTGTTAGGACGGCGTTGCTGTAGTCAAGGCGGGAAATGACCAAGGTCTGAACTAGGAGCTGTGTCGCATGTGGAGTTAGATATGGCCTAATCTTCCTGATGTTGAATAGAGAGAAGCGACACAATCTCATTATTGGCTACCCTACTGTGAAGCATGGGTGTCGAAGTGTCATGCTTTGGGGGGGGGGGGGTTCTGCACGGGACCACTGTGTTAAGGAGAGGATGACTGGGGGGCGTGTATTGCGACATTTTGGGGAACAACCCTCTCCCCTCAGTCAGAGCGCTTAAGATGGGTTGAGGCCGGGTCTTCCAACATGACAATGACCCGAAGCACACCGCCATGATAACCAAGGAGGGGCTCCATAAGAAGCATATCATCGCCAGACCTAAACCTTTGGAGGGAGCTCAAACTCTGAGTTTCTCAGCGACAGCCCAGGAAACTAACTGATCTGGGGAAGATCCGTGGAAAGAATGGGCCAAAAAATCCCTGCTGCAGTTTGTGAGAACATGTATAAAAACTACAGGAAACATTCCACCTCTGTAATTACAAACAAAGTTTACTGTACCAAGTATTAACATTTGATCAGATTATGTCTCTCACACTGGACATGCAGCTATGAGGAAAGGTTCAGACCCCTCCATCTTTACTAACAGGGAGAACTTGTGAAGTTGCAGAGGGCTCAAGTATTTATTTCTGTCACAGTAAATCTCTAGAGAGGTTTCCTGGAGGTGATCTCTCTTTTGCTCACTGTAAAGCTACTGGCACCAACTGGCTGGATCTCTGTTGAGTTAGGTCAGTCACTTTAAAGTGGGTGAATATTTAAACAATCACTTGTTTATCTGTCATATATGTTGATCTAATTGCCAATATTTTAAATAAATCTGTCTTCATATTGAGATTTTTATAATTTTTTCTTTGTGAAAAGCCAAATTTAGTTGCTCGAGAAAGGGTTAAAATTCCAGCGAGTGAAAAGTGTTCATATGTACGGTACAAGCTCTTTGACAATCATCTTAAAAATGACACATTACTTCATACCGTCTTCGATATTTTCCAATTCAGAAATCTTGTGTCAGGGCGTTTATTAATTATTCCACTCTCCCTGAGAAAGATTCCAAGCTGTGGGATCTGTTGATATTAGTCGGGCTTTGACTGGACCCTTGTAAAACCTTGCTTGGTCTTTTGGATATTATCCCTCTTTCCCCCAAAACTAAACATCATTAGCCTTAACTAGCTAGTAGCAGGAAACATGTCTGCTATAATGGTGTAATGTTGTGTAATAATCACAAAAGCATTCTTACACTAAGTGTTTTTATTATTGGCTTGTGTATGTATATCTTAAACCATGGTGTTTAATGCAGAGATGTTACAACAGTAAGTGTAACAATACTTCATAATAATGTTATTCAGGCAGGTTAATTTAATCTATCCCTAACAGTGTAATTTAAATGTAAATCTGTTACTACCAACTTGTGTTTAAAGCCACTGAATGAGGCTTCTTAGTGTGTAGGGATGCATTCAAAATAATAAAATACAAAAAATAAAAAAAGAAGCTTATTCTCACATTTTAGTTTGTAATCATCTAACAGCCTTTAGACTTTCGTTCAAGCGACTCTTCAGGTAAGACTCCTCCAGGCCTACTACCACCTTTAAGATCTGATCAGTCGCCCTCTAGTGGCACCTTTACAATGGTCATGGTTGAACTGATTTTATTCTTTTTTTTCCATTCATTTTCTTTTTTCCATCCTTTCTCCAAATGCATGTTTTGAACAGCATTCATTCACCCATGAATTCACCACTTTTTCTGCGCTTTACATCAAGTCAGGTTTATCAGGTTTCTTCAGGCACTTTAGTGTTTCCAGACTCGCTCACCTCGGCGTTTCTCTCATCTTACACAAAACTCACATACGCTACAGAGTCATGGAGGTGAGGCTGATTGGTGGCTGGAGTTGATCTATTCTTGCACAAGGAAGAAACACAGGGTGCCAGACGCTCCTCCTCTAGTGGAGCTCTGGTTGGTTGTAGCTTAGATAAGAGCGTTGGACAGTGAAGATTGGAAACATCCCCATCGCATGTTAACCTGTTGGCTGATGGCGTTCTTGTCGGTATATAAATCCCTCCTCCAGACGTTGCTCCGTTCCTGCCTCCTCCACCTGAGCTCTCATCACGTTCTCCAGCAGCATTGGAGAAAATCTTTTAGGAACCGTCTTCAGCTCTGGGATCTGATTACCTGGCAGCTTATTTGAAGCGTTGGATTGTGTCTATGAATATCTGTTAAGGTTAATGCATGCAAACAACCCTCGTAAGGATTTGCAACTTTTTTTCTGCCCTAATTTTTATCAGAAATGTGTTTCTTTCCTCTGAGGATTTGATTCCATGCTGAGTTCTGCATCTATCGATGTCCACAAAGGTGACCCTGCATTTGCTTCCACTAAACTTTCCCTCTTTCACAAACCTTTTATTCCTACCTGCAGCCACATGTGTCTCTTCATATCCCCAACAATTTTGTTTTTAATAACTCAGACATTAACAATTTAGCATTGTTTAAAAATATAAAAAGCTTAAAATTATTTAAAGAAACACAAAGTAACTTTTTAACCTTCATAAAAGTCTTCATAACGTTTCTGATCATACGTCGACTTACAGCTCTTTGAATGACGGCTCTGTCATGACCTGAGGGCGTCCGTATCCCTTTAACCTGCACTAAACAGCTTTGAGGAGGGTGGCAGGAACCCTGCCTTCCACCCTAAACAACTACAAATGTTCCGACTGCTTTACTGCATACGTCACTTCCCCCGTTTCTTATCTCCAACATCATCATCTTCATTGTTTCACCACAATTAGATTCATCACCTCATCACTATTCATCCTTCACAGAGAAACTGGAAACAGAAATGTACTTCAATCCAACTGATCAGGATTTTACCACGCTATGCGCTGGTGCTCATGGGAAATGGACTCTTCCTTTAGACTAAAACACTACAGCTTTTGTCCACACTGGGCCACCAAAATTGATCAAAACTGAAACTTCTTTAAAAAAAATTTGCAACAAATTCATACAGTTGTTACGAGGAATTATCCAGTCATGTATGAGGTTTTAATATTTTTATTAAGTTATTAGTTTGTCAGCAGGAAGTAACCAAAGTCTTATTTGATGCCGTTTTCTCCACAAATAAAAAGATTTTAACCTGAAAGAATATTTACCTTTAGTTGTTATCATAAAAAACATAGATATGTATTTTTGAAAAATCAAGCTGCTTTTGTGACTCTGAGCAAGTTTTGCTGGACTGAAGTCTGTGTTATCGTCTGGGTTTGGTTCCCTCATTTTGCTTTTTCGGAAAGAAACATGGGGTGTTATTATGAGAAACCTTTGTAATTGTTTTTGTCATTTTTATAGTTTAACCTGTTTAGTAGCCATGACATCTCACTGTAATAAAGTCAGTGTTAATTCTGCTTGGACCTCCTCATCTGTCTCTTCTGATTCCTACCTCCCCTTCTAATCCCACCTCCTGACCTGCCAGCAGCTTCATAATCAATATAATCCACACTGGTTTTATCTCTGATCTGACCTTTAACCCACAGGGTAGGGGTCACACCTCTGCTGCTGCCATTAAATCAACCAGTTCAATATTTGATCCAAATATTAAGCTGAATATTAACCGAACCTAAATGACGTAAAACTGGAGATTATTGGTCTGATTTAACGTGAGACGTAGAATTAAAAATTAAAACTTATAGAAATCTGCTTTAAAATCAGCAACAGGAAGAGTAGCCTGACCATATGAGAAAATAATAATCACTTCAGTGAGAGTAAAAATACATAAGTACAGAGTAATTAATCCTAACTGATTTAATATTTTACCTTCAGACAAAAACATGACATCCTGTCTTAATTCTATGTAATATGACATATTTACAACTGAATACTTTCATCATTCTTTAACACTAATGTTCATGTATGTTTGACCCAAGAGGGAAAATAGGAGGTTTCACTTTAACCCTCATAGAGTCTCATGCAATTTTACGATACTTTATAATTACATCACTTAACTAAAAGTCGAAATTATTCCATATTGAAACATCGATTTCCCCCCAAAAACAGTTACTATGAAAGGATGTTTGAATCCAGGTTGGAACGCTTTAGTTTAACCTCATTGTTTTCAAAGACGACAATCTTGTTTCCTTTCCTTGTAAAAAACAAAACCTGATATTATAAATCATTGTTCAGAGTTGAAGGATGAAAAAATGAGATATAATGGGGGAAACATGAATTTACGAAGCTCTGATTTCTGATTAAGCTGCCTCTAAATGTGATGTGATGACACATGAGGTTATTATGGAGAGAGGCTTAGTTTGTGAAGCAAAGCTTCTATTAGTAAGATCATCCTCATCCCCACAGGGAAGATCTGCCGCCGTGTAAATCAGTACGACTGGGCGATAAACCTCTCCGTCCGTCTGTGAGAGCGGCCAGGTGGGGGCTGGAGGTAATTTCATGAATGAAAGGGAAGAATTGTTCCTGTTTGGACTGGTGCTGAACTCTGGCCAAACCCCACCTGGCCTTTGATTAGAGCTATTAACCCAGGGCGGAGGCCGACTGGGGGGAGGGGGTTGGTTCTACAGCGGGAGCCACGATTCCAAGTCCGTCTATGGACTCAGTGAGGGTCGCTGGTTTGGTTTCGTACCCCAGAGTTTCTCAAAAACGTAGGAAATAATGCTTCTCTGTCCAGAAGAGATGGTCTACTAACGTCTAATACCATGAAGTATCAAACTGTGATTTTAATGGTGAGCCAGTAAGATGACTGTGTTTCTTAGTTTATCCACTAAACATGATTTGTGTTTGTTAAAGATATTAAGATGAACAAATAAAGACTTTTTTATACAGATCTGAAGCAGAACAGAACAGTTTATTTGATTTACTACAACATTCTCGCTTTTAAGCTCACAAATCTTGTATGATTGCCTGACCTTTGCCTTCCTGAGCAGTTTCTGTCCAAGTATCATCTCCCTTGAGTTCTTTATCTGGGATTTCTCTTTGTTGAGCTTAATTTATTCGGAATGAAGGTCAAAGGCGCACAGACTAAGGAGTTTTAAAACAATGATGGGGATTTTGTGTGCTTTTTTTTAATCATTGAAGTCTGACTATAGTTTTGAAACGGCAGCGGAGGAAGTGAAATAAGCCAAATATTGAGCAGTTTCATCTTTATCACAGTACACATCACCACAATTACCACAGCGAAACCTCAGCGCCAACTGTTTTAAAGTTCAACAAACGATTCTCTGTAGCTGATAATATTAGCTGTGTTAACGTATCCACCATAGATTAAAAAAGTTCAACAAGCAAGGACTTCGTCATGTAGATCATTGTTATCCTCGTCAAGTTCGGATGGTTTTTGGTAAGGACTGACTGTCGACGGCTCGTCACAGTGTAGAGTTTTGCTTTCTTGTTTCTTGTTTTTTTTTAGCTTCCTTCATCTTGTCACCATCTTGGAACAACATAGTTTAAATCTCTCCACATCCATTGTTATATGCCATACACCCTCATTGCTGTGCGACCTCTCCGTAGAACTCTGACAGTGGTCGCATTTCACTTTTGTTTTGAGCTGAAATTGGAATTGAGCATCCAGACCTGCTCTGTGAACGAAGGCCAAGGTATTTTCACACCAGCCTGAGGTTCATAGCAGCAAACTGGTAAAGAAAAAATTCCTACTTTAATCAGGATGCTTGCTCGGGTATCAGTTATGTTTTGCATCAGCAGCACCTGGCTAAGTCATTGAGGTCAGGTTGTACATATTTTGCAGCTGCAGTATCTGGGTTGCTTTTGAATTTTGCTCTTAGCCGTCATCAAAATCCAACTGAAACAGCTTTTAGCATTATTTTTAGCGTTATTCCTGCTTTGCCCCTTTCCTCCTTCGCAATCCCGCCTCGACTCTCCCTGGTTCCTGATCTGTCTCTCTTTCCCTCCGTCCTCTCCAGATGCCCTCTCGCTGCAGGAGTGCGCTGAATATCGCGGTGACCACCCTCTTTGCTGCGGTGGTCCTCTTCGCCATCCTTCTTGCCTACGTCACAGGTGGTCCCACAGTCGCACGCTCACTGTAACACATCCACGGGCAGAAAATGTGATGCTAATGTTTGGTTTCTGCTGCGAAGGTTACCAGTTCATCCACACCGAGCAGCACCACCTCTCATTCGGCCTCTACGGCGCCTTCCTCTCCCTCCACCTCTTCCTCCAGAGTCTCTTCGCCTTTCTGGAACATCGGCGGATGAGGACCCCGGCTCGGCCCCAGCTCCTCCGCCGCTCCGTGGCCCTCTGCATCGCAGCCTATCAGGAGGACCCGGACTATCTGAGGAAATGCCTGCGCAGCGTCAGGCGCATCTCCTTCCCGGGCCTGAAGGTTGTGCTGGTCGTGGACGGGAATCGGCCCGAAGACCGCTACATGATGGATATTTTCCAGGAGGTGATGGGCGGCGCTGAGCAGGCGGGCAGCATGGTGTGGGAAGGGAACTTCCACAGCGATCGTGGCGAGGAAGGAGCTGTTGGGGGCCGTAGGAAGAGGAGTGAAGTCCACATGGTGCAGGCGGCCCGCGTGGTTCGGCTGGTTAGGGGGTGCCGCTACTCCTGCGTCATGCAGGAGTGGGGTGGGAAAAGAGAAGTGATGTACACCGCCTTCAAAGCTCTGGGCGACAGCGTGGATTATGTTCAGGTAAGAATAAAACTGCAGAAAGCCATTTAAAGTTAACCAAGGTGTTCTCATTTTTATGTTTTATCACTGATTGCATATTGCTATTAGAGGTCTGGGTAAGAGTTAGGATAGGAGATGATCTTTGTAGAAGTGAGTCTACAAGAGTTTCTAGAAGACAGACAGAGACGCTGCTGTTCTTGTGGTGCTTGGTAGGTCATTCCACCATCTTGGAACAACACAAGAAAACAGTCTGGATCGTCTTAAGCTGGTGTAGAAACTGCTAGACTTCAATCCATTGATGACTAAAGTGACCGAGCTGTGACATAAGTCTATGCGAGAGGATTCAAGTAGATGGGATCCGTACCCTTAAGGACTTTGTAGGCTAGAATCAGGGACTTGGATTTGATGCAGGCAGCCAGGAGTACCCAGTGAAGCTCCATGAACAGAAGGGTGAAAAGTTACAAGTTATTAGACTTAGACTCAAACTCAACTTTATTTATCCCTTAGGATTACTCCTTCAGGGAAATTCTGGTTCCAGTAGCTTATATAATACAAAGGACAGAGTTAAAGCAATATGACATATTAAAGATTGAAAAGACAATATAAAAAATAAAATCAAAATATAAGACAATATAAAAGAGTGTACATAGTACAAAGAGCATAAGACAGTTGTACTGTCCTAGAATATTCTTCTTTTAGATAAAAAAAGAAAAAGAAGAAATCTGTACAGTAGAGAGTTAAGGAAGGACTACACAGTAGTTGACTTGAGTTATTGCACTTGCAATTCAGAGATGTACTGACCATATAAACAAGTAGATTACACAGACTACACAGTAGTTGACTTGGATAGTTGCAGGAAGAATATTGCACGAGTGACAGTAGGTAATGTTTTGCACAAGGGGGGGGGGGGTGATCCTTGTCCCTCTTCCCATCACCTCCTCCTTCCCCCACGTGAGGAGTTGTACAGCTTGATGGCTTGAGGAACAAAGGAGTTCAGCAGTCTGTTGGTCCTGCATTTGGGGAGGAGCAGTCTCCCACTGATCAGGCTCATCTGATTGGTGAGGACAGTGTGCAGAGGGTGGCTGGCATCATCCATTATGTCCAGCAGTTTCTTTAGTGTCCTTGTCTCTGCCACCGTCCCCAGAGAGTCCAGCTTCTTACCAATCACAGAGCCGGCTCGTCTGACAAGTTTGTCAGTAAGGACTGGAGGTGTCCTTCTTGGATGTGCTGCTCCCCCAGCACACCACGGTGTAGAAGAGGACACTGGCAACCACAGACTGGTAGAACATCTGCAACAGCTTGTTGCAGATGTTGAACGACCGCAGTCTCCTCAGGAAGTACATCCTGCTCTGTGTCTTCCTGTGCAGGTGGTTGGTGTGTGTTGCCCGTCCAATTTACTGTCCAGCCATACCTTAAGGTATTTGTATGAATCCACAGCCTCCACCTCGGCCCCCTCCAGCAGCACCGATTTAGTCTTTGGTCCATTCCTCCCAAAGTCTATGACCAGCTCCTTCGTCTTGCAGATCTTGAGCTCCAGGTGTTTGGTGCGGCACCAGGCGGCAAAGTCCCCCACCAGACTCCTGTTCTCCTCCTCTCTGTTTTCCCTGTTTTGCTAACGATAAAAAACTGAACCTGATGCGCTGTTTAATAGCTGGGATCATTATGACTGTAAAATAAATTATTTTTCTGATTAGCTAAATTTGAAACCTGAACCACAAAATGAAATGATGTCATATCCATATTTTGTTTGTTAATGTTCATCCATTTTAAGTAAAGCTTTGCGAAAGTTTGTATTCCCTTTTACAAACTCTTTCAAAAGTCTTCAGCATTTGATATTTGCAGCAGCCTAATCCACCAACCGTACACTCTTCTTCTTCTTCAGCCATGCTTTTAAGAAGACTTAGATTAGAAAAACTTATAAAAGAATAATATTTTCTAGTGTCCAAAAATGTGTTTTTGGTGCTCAAATTGGGAGTAACAAAGAAGTTAAAAAGTACTTTACATGATAAAAAAAAGAATGCAGCAACTATGTTAATAGCAAACAATATTAAGTCACTGGAACAGCTTTTGAAAAGCTAAGTTTATGTTTTTGTCATCATCATTATCAAATACTCAATAAAGACTGAAAGTATTAAAAGTCGTAGATCTCATTAACCAAGGCTTCTGGATGTTTGTTTAAGATTATAGGAGCATAAAATGAAAATGCAGCTTATTGGTTTTTGGTTCTGGGGAAGCAGAGTAGAGTAAAAGTAGTAATGTAACGCTCTACTATCGCAGGCTAAACTATTTTAGACCCAGCTGCAATCCTGTTATATTTTTTATTTGTGAAAATATTTACAACCTAAAAAAAAACAAATAGAATAGAAATAAAATTAAACACAACAGCAGGTAAACTTTGGTTAAGACCCAGTAACCGTGGTGTAGATTTACACAAATTCTGTTAATTTTGTGTATCTATCAGCAAAAACTCATTACATGGCAATAACATGTAGTTTGCATAGTTTCTTGGGAAAATATTTTCAAAACAAGACAAAACCAACTTACAAGTAACATTGGAAACTTTTTCAAACTGATCTGTAATGATGTATCTATGGTTTTAGTGGATTTCCTTTTAAAGCACTTTGAGACGCATCGGTTGTAAATTGGAGATATATAAATAAACGATTCTTGATTCTTGGACTGATTTTTGATTTCATCAAAAGTCATGGCAGCTTGTTTCAGGTCAACAATGGTTAAATAATAATAAAAACTATTAGTTTCATTGTCAGATTCTTTACTTAAAACTAGTTTGAAATATAGGAAAAGGTAAAAGCTCCTATGTATATGCCTGCTGAGAAGTTACTTGTGGGTTAGTTTGGATATTTCCAAACATATTTCCATTACAAAGGTTTTGGGTTATTTTACTGCACTTTTCGGCTAAATCGGATTTCTTTGCAAAAACAAAAGAAAAAAACCCCAAAAAAGTATCCAGCTGTTTGTTTAACCCAAGAACAGAAACTCTTCATTAGACTTAGAGGAGGCAGCCAGATGCTTCAGGTCAGAGGCCGACCTAGAGATGTGAAACCTGAACGATCCGGCCGGGTTTTCTGTCAGCAGTCCTTCATTTCTCTGCACTTTAAAAGCACAATCAGCAACCTGCATCCTGCAGCAGCTGCAGCCTGTATTTGACCTCCTGAATTATTCAACCCTATGTCTAACTTTTACAGGTGTGTGACTCCGACACTGTCCTGGACCCAGCCTGCACTATCGAAATGCTGAAGGTTCTCGAGGAAGATCCAATGGTGGGCGGAGTCGGCGGTGATGTACAAGTAAGGCTCTAGTTGAGGAGCAAGTCTGCCTGAAGGATTTTTATGGTTTCGCTTGATTGCGACATGATTCTGGTTGCAACTTTGATTCTGATAGTTCATACAGTCAATTAAATGACAGGTCACTGCTTGCTTCAGACGTTGTTTATGTCCAGATTTACCACCTCTGGCTTGTTTTTGTGGAGAATTAAAGTTCGGCTCAAATGTGAAAACTATTGGATACATGTCTATTTAAGTACCACATATGGAAGTGGGAAAAAAACATAATTGTTTTGTGGTGAAAGGATCAGAATTAGGCCGTTCAGACATGGGTCACATCTGGCTGCTGTCTGAACACAGCCTATGAATGTAGACAGATGTCAGAACCCTGTCATTATGAATGAAGTCATCTAACACTGACCAAGTTGCAAAAGGTTGGATTGTAGAGGATGTGACCAACAGCCCGGGTGTTCGCATTCAAGACACGAGACGGTGTCAGACAACAGCAGATACACCTCATGGTTTTAAGGGATAATGTAGATGTGGTTTAGTGTACAACACAGAAAACTTGGGATAGAGAAACACCAAAATAATAAAGCTGTAAGCAGCAATGGGCGGCCCTCGCTGCTCAGCACTGCTCTGGTCTTGCGACCGCCGGAGCACGAGCACCGCCGGCCACACGGCGTATTGGATGATCTCGTCGTTTTCTCACACTCATCCTTTAGGAGGGATTGGATGGACGGGGCTTTTAGTGATGTCGACAATGTACCACACCAATGTCTCAAGCACTCCTCCCGGAGGATGCACTAAACATTTGGTGCAGATCTGATGAGGTCTCAGGGAGATATTGCTGTTTAAATGATCTAGGGGGTGCACTGCAATTATACTCCAATATATCCCTAATGGGCTTTTAAAGGTTAACAAAGGTCATTCATATGTAGTTTGGTGCAAATCGGATGATGCATGTTTGATTTAGACTAAACCGTATGCAAACGGCGAGGGATTTGAATTCGCCAGGCTGCCTCGCCCACATGCTCCACCCAGCAGCCAGTGGTGAGAGAAAGATCCAGTATCATGTTGTTGAATATCATAAATCACAGGTTTAAATCTGCATGAGTTACAGAGTAATAGGTGGTAAACTAACATAAAAACATAGCTTACTTCCGGTTCAAAGGGGGCGGCGCTTACAGACGCCAGCATAGTCGATGTGAATGTGATTAGAGCTGCTCTATTATGAAGGACAGAATGCTTCTTTGAGCCGTGACCTTGGTCGTCTAAGTTATTCCACCTCGATGCTTTATGGCGATGGGTCAGATTTGGAAGCTTAGCCACGCCCACAGACTGTGATGTAGCTAAAAGCTTTTATCACTTTTGCTCTTCAATGCCTCAAGACTGTGCAGAGTGACTGTGAAGTCTCCACATTCAAAGCTGTCGGAGAACTTCGTTCAGACACGTGTGTAAAAGAGAGAAAATGGGTCAAAAATGGCTGACTTCCTGTGCCATGTGAACCAGGGCTCCAAGGGCGTTTTTCGTAGGTCCTGTCAAAGCATGGCTTGGGGCTGTTTGTTTTAAAGATTTCTACGGGGCGTTGTGGACACATTGTGTCACGTCCATCAAATATTGGATGGCACACCTCTTGGGGGCTGCATTATATTTCGTTGTTTAAATAAGATTGTACATATTTAAACTAATTCAAAGGCATACTCTACCTGCAAGCCACCCCCACACCCAGTTATTGTTACCACACTTGTAATGTTCTGTATTTATAGTGTTAATTGATTTGTTTAAGTGAGTGTTGTACTTTGCATTCACTTGAGACCTTAGCTTCCTTGTTGCCTATAGAAACCTGGCCAGCCTCATCAGCTAAGGAAGATGGGGTTTTCTGATTTGGATTCTCCGGGAATCTTTAGAGGTTTTCTCTTTGCATCTACAGTATAGAAGAAGATCGTGGCTGCAATCTAGAAATTACATCAATCTGCTGTTCATTCAAACAGGCCCAGGACCTTCCTATTGTCTCTCAAAAATAGCTGGACAGTACCAGCGGAAAGACAAGTGTCTCAAATTCCTCTGATTAAATAGAAAAATAAAATCTTGTATGATTTACCAGTGCTCGCTTAAATCTCATCTCTTAGTTACAATTGTTAGAGTGGAGATCAAGAATCAAGAAGATCGGTTTGTTTATACAGCACCAATTTACAACAGATGACGTCTCAAGGCACTTTACATAAACAAATCATTTAAAAAGTTTCCAATCTAAGGAACCCCAGCAGATTCATGGAGTCATTGACTTTCAGCATTCACTCCTCTGGAATCAGCAGACAGAAATAATGGCTTGTGTTGTCGTTGACTTTACAGCAATCCCTCATACTGAGCATGCATGTAGCGACAGTGGAGAGGAAAAACTCCCCTTTAACAGGAAGAAACCTCTGGCAGAACCAGGCTTGAAGAGACAGAAAACTAAATTAGATGCAGAGGAAACTGAAAAAATAGAGTTTATAGCAGCAGTTGTTGAACGTGACTGGAAGCATCTCAGCCCATGTTCTCCTCCAAGAAGCTGTCTCAGCTAACAGAACGCCAGGCCAGGTGTGGTTACTATGGAGAGAAGAACACTAAGAGAAAACTAAAGGATAACAAGGTTGAAATAACTGCAACTAAAGCAGACTGTAACAGCAGAACTTTAGACATAACTTAATGATTGAAAATTCCAGATGCAGATAAAAAAAAAAACTAAACAAACAGAGATATTGTAATCTAGATTTTATGACAATCTTGGTTGACAGAAGATCACATACGAAATATTTAGAACTGATTACTTTGCATTCATACTTACATTCAAAATCCTTTGTTTTTATTCACGACATTTCTCTGCACCGTGTCTTTCTCCAGATCCTCAACAAGTACGACTCGTGGATTTCGTTCCTGAGCAGCGTGCGCTACTGGATGGCTTTCAACGTCGAGCGGGCCTGCCAGTCCTACTTCGGCTGCGTCCAGTGCATCAGTGGCCCGCTGGGGATGTACAGGAACTCCCTGCTGCAGCGCTTCCTGGAGCCCTGGTACCATCAGACCTTCCTGGGATCCAAGTGCAGCTTCGGGGACGACCGCCACCTGACCAACCGGGTGCTCAGCTTTGGCTACAAGACAAAGTTCACGGCGCGGTCGCAGTGTCATACCGAGACACCCACGCAGTACCTGCGCTGGCTCAACCAGCAGACGAGATGGAGCAAGTCTTACTTCCGTGAATGGCTCTACAATGCCCTCTGGTTCCACAAGCACAGTCTGTGGATGACCTACGAGTCTGTGGTCACCGGCTTCTTCCCCTTCTTTCTTGTTGCAACAGTTATCCACCTGTTCTACCGCGGACGACTATGGAACATCGTGCTCTTCTTGCTGACGGTACAGCTGGTTGGGATGGTGAAGGCTACCTATGCCTGCTTCCTCCGCGGAAGTCTTGTCATGATCTTCATGTCACTGTACTCTCTGCTGTACATGTCCAGCCTGCTGCCTGCCAAAATGTTCGCCTTGCTGACCATCAACAAGGCCGGTTGGGGAACGTCCGGCCGCAGAAAGATTGTGGTCAACCTCATCGGCGCCGTGCCGGTCACAGTTTGGGCTCTGGTGCTGCTCGGGGGTGTGGCGTACACCGTCTACTGTGAAACCCAGGAGCCATTCAGCGACACGGAGAAGGCGTTGCTGATCGCAGGGACGGTGCTGTACACCTGTTACTGGGTCATTCTCCTAGTGCTCTACTTGGCAATCGTAGCCAAACGTTGCAACAAGAGAGAGGAGCAGTATCACCTGCCCTACGCCGAGTGTTGAGCCTTGGGGACTGGATAGACATTCCTGCCGGGTTCACCACAGCTTGACTCTGTTTGCCAGAGCAAAGAGCTGGGATGTTCATCACTGGTGCTACAAAGATTTGAATCTGAACTCGGAGAGATGGTGCTTTCCACTGCTTTGATTCAGGTGTGGATATATAGGTATTAGGTAAATGTCAGCGGCAGATCTGCGATAAAACAAAGTTGATAATAGTTGTGAAGTTGTCTAAAATCACGGGAACCTAAGAAACCCCCCTGGGTGAGTTTCAATGCAAAGCGAGCATTTAAATGACGCACCACCAAGAGGAAAAACAAACGCAGCAGCAGAATAAACACATGCACTGATCTCAGGGTTTCTCAAGTCCATTTTCAGAAATGGAAGGATGGGAGCTCTCAGTTGGCCAACAAAAAAAAGAAAACACACCCTGATGGCGCAGGTAATATCTGAAGATTTGGTGCACAAAATAAAAGGTTCAGATAAAAGGTTGTCATTCTCTCAGCATATAATGTAAAACCACGTACTGATCAATAGTTGGTGTATTTATTCCTCTGTCAGGCGTGCATTCTTCCTCTAACTGCCCAAAACTATGGTGAGAAATCACATGAATCCTAGTATAGGTATGTAGATTTTCAGTATAGCCAGTTAAAAACGTCAACCACCAAGCTAGAGGAGACAAAAGTTGCACTAAACCAGAAACAATCTGAAGGCGATTGCCATGAAGATAGCTGAGCATAATCACAAGACTTGAGTTATTTCTGGCATCCACTGTTACAGTCATTTAAAAACAGACAGCAGAGAAAGTGCTAAGAAAAGATAAACGTACCAGGAAGAACAATAAGATGTACTTTAGGTGTAGAGGTTGAATACTACGGTGAAACTGAGAACATTTGAACTCAGGGGACAACAGAGGAGGAAGAGGATGGTCTGATATCTAAACAGATTCTAGGAAATCTTAACCAGTCTTTAGTTTCTTTGTTTTTGTTTCCAACTGGCAGGATATTCATTTTTGAAATGGTCTTGATAAGTACCTTTCCATGATTTGTAAATATGTCACAAAGTTTCTTTGAACTTTGTCTGCGTTTAGTTCTTTTTCTGTTCAGTCCAATTACCATCTTCTGATTATTTTTGTAAACCTACTTTATTTGGACTTCATTCGATTTAATCAGACATGGAATGACTTCTAAACTTTGTTACCAGCAGTTTATCACCAAAACACATTTAGTTTCCATTTCTTCGCTAAAATAACAGTAACCACCAAAAGAATCACAGTTTCACAAACAAACAAACAAAAAAGGTCATTTTTCTTGACAAATGCCAAACAGCAATTACCTGAAAAGATATAATCATTGGAGAAATGAAGAATCTCTCTTTTATTTTAATAGTTTGAAAATAAATATTTTAACAATAACCAGTTGAGTAAATATGAGAGTAAGTAAAGTAAGTAAATGAAAAATAAATAAAATATAGGTTTAAAATGCACTTCATTAGCTCAGCTTGTCTTAGCTTAGCCTATTTTATCTAATCATGAGTTCAAATAGCTGTTAGTATATCTTACTTTACTGTGGCTAACTTTTGTTTATGCTTGTGTTTATTTGACCTTATGCAACATTGCATTATCCTGTTTTAGTTAAATTGTGTTTTAGCTTTGCCTTGTTTTGTCTCTCTTGATCTAAAGTAATTTCGCTTATTTTAGTTTACGTACCACAGTTTCAATTGAGTCTTTGTGAATATGGTCAGGTTCAATAATATGCCTAATTTTAAATCAGTCCAAAGAAAAATGTTTAAAACTCTTTAGAAAGCTACTAATCAAGACCACACAAGTGACAAAATGTTTGGCTGTTTGGAAACATTCAGGAGCTTAAGACTTGTCCAGCAGACGTACTATAATAACTGTATCTAAGTGGGAAACGTGATCTGTAAGAGAGAAACTGTATTAGGAAGTGTTTTTGACTGTTTTCTTAAGAGGCTGAACTACATGGTATTCACCAACCAGCTTTGAATCGATCCTGTTAGACGCCAACAGCACAACCATCTGCTCCATGCAGAAAACACCAACAATCACAAGCAGCTGGATTCCTGGTGCTGTCAACGATAATCTATTATTAATCAAGGTCCAAGTTTTATTTCACAGTTTCAAGTCTCAAGATGTTTCATTCAGAAATCATTCAGAGATTTTTTAAAACCATTTTCTAAGGTGCCAACCTTTATTTGTGTAGCAGTGATGTTTTTCTATCAGACGGTTCTTTTTTACTCTTGATATTTGGGTCATTTTAAATTGTATGTTGACTTTGTTTAAAACAGCAGAAAGACTGAACACCAAAGAGGTTTAAGTTATAGACCCAGAAGCACGTCTTCAGTGGGATTATCTCTTTTAATTTATGTTTTTTGTCGTTTAATTTGATTTTAAATGTATATGTTGAAAAAAAGGGACTTGTAATTAAAAGGAAACGCTGTTTTTAAGATGCTACGGGAGTTATTGATTCCTGAGCTTCCATCTTTTTCTGTTTCTACTTCCCGTTCTCGCTATACTGACAGTGTTTTAAATTACTGCATCAAAAGTCCGTTTCATGGGATCATGCAGTGCGAACAATCTGAAATGCTTCAACGACTGAATCTGATCCTCAGTTATTTATGTGATAAGTGTGTTAAAAATCTCTTTCTACTCTTTTGCATTAAAATTAATCTGAATAATTAGTTTTAAAATCTGATCAGAAGGCTTTTGGTTGCCCCTCTTTTGCAGGTTTTTTGGGCATGATCCACAGATAGCAGGACTACAGTACAATTAAAAAATACATTTGCTTCTTTAAACTCTTTACAAATATATCACTCAGATAAATAATCAGTTTTTAAGCAAGTAAAAGATTAAAAACAAAAAAGAAAAGAAAGAATTGCCTTTGATTCGCTACAAGGTTAAAAGCATTAATAAATTTACGGTGGACTTAAATAGAGTTCTTGAAGATCTCAAAATTGATTAAAAAAAAATCCAAAACAACATTGCAAAACCACAAAATTTTACTATTTTCATTTAAGTGAACATATTTTGGTACACTTGAAACTAATAGGAAACTAACTTACAATTAACTCTTCGAAATAGTAGCTTGTTTTATATATATGTAACATAAATACCATTTTCATTTTATAAAAATACAATTATTATTAAAAAAAAAATGTTTTTTTCTATTTTATTCAACTTGACAAAGCTAAAATAAAGCAAGCTCTTACTTGTTAGTTTGTGATATTTTCACTAGAAAACAAGAAAAAATGGGAGAGTGTATTTGTGTATATAATTTGAGCTAAGAGCAGGTGAAGATGATGGATGGGTGATAATCCAAAATCAGGTATCAGAAATCCTTTTCCTGCTCAGCTAAACCTCAGGAGACAGTCGCCATCTCAGGACCGTTTGCTCCTTGTTTCAGGAGCAACGTTTGACACCCGGCCCCAGCTTAGGAAACCGCTGCATTTACCGGCTCTCACTTCGTGTTTTTGACTTTGGAAAACAAGTTTAGAGGTTTGTGAACGTTCGTCAGAGAGCTGCTGAATGAATCGATCCTTTCAGTAATGGGCCTCCAACAGGAGGGCTTTTTTACATGTGGGAGCCGGCCTTTAGCAAACACACACACACACACACCGCATTAGGTCCAGGCTTTGCCCCCATAAGGCCCATATGTCCTCAGAAGGTTAGTGAATATGCCGAAGATGGTCCTAAATAGAATACCTAAACCAGCACAAACACACACACACAGCTTCATTTAAACTGACAACTTGGTTGTGAATTTTTTTTGTTTTAGTTACTGCGTACTGCATTAATGTCTAACGCAGACAGTTTCCCTAACTCTAACCTTTACCAGTCCATTTCTAACTTCAACATGATTTACACCATAACTCCACATCAAACCGCTGGGGTTCAGTACGATTGCCAAAAAAGTAAGGACCAGATAAATATCCTCACTTTCCACAACTGATTTTTGTTTGTTGGTTAAAGGCTTGTTGCTCCTCTGTATGACGAAAATATAAGTAAACACAAACACGCCATTCAGATTTAGGTTGCATCCAGACACTGCATACCTGGGGAAACAACATTTTGTCAACATAAACCATCTATTTACCTAATTAAAAATGGTTAAATCACGACCAATGAGGAGATCTTAGAAAACTCCACATATGTGTTCACATGTTTAAATGTGAGTTTTGGCTAACAACCCAGTTTAATTACTAGGATCAATTGGAATGGATGTATGATTGGATTGTAATGATTTTCCTTTATAGGTTTCTTTGGATTACATGTTTTATGAATTTTTACTATACAGATAAACTAAACTGAACTGGTTAACATATATATGGGATTTTGACTAGATTTCATGAAACTTAATTCATGAAATCTAAAAAGAAAGTTAAAATATAATTTTAGATATCTCAAACTGAAATTACATAAAATTCAGTTGCAGATAAATGAATAATTGAATTTTTTTTGTTGGATTTTGATTGATATTGGTAAATACATTTAAAACGGATTTAATCAAATCAATCAAAAATACTTTCTTAATCACAATACTCACAATGGGAAATTAAATAATGACAAACCTCAAAAAAATTATTGGTTTGTTTTTAATTTTACAAGTCAAAACTAAATTTTAAATATTTCGAATATGTTTTTATGACCAGGTGTCCAGAAAACGGTGTGGGTTACATTGATAACTGGAAAACCTTTTGGGGAAAACCTGGTCTGATCCGGAGAGACGGCATCCATCCCACTTTGGACGGAGCCGCTCTTCTTTCTAGAAATATGGCCGAATTTATTAACTCCCCAAATTACTGACAAACCAGGGTCCAGACCAGGAAGCAGAGTCGTAGTTTAGAACTCCTCTCTGCGGCTTCTCTACAGTTACCTACCCAACATCCCATTGAGACGGTGTCCTGCCTACGGCCAAAACCAAATAGATTAAAGCTCAATCTAAAAAGAGCTAATACTGAAAATCTCATAAAGATAAA
>JAVLVB010000571.1:218996-230646 GCA_032876305.1 Orestias chungarensis | reverse complement strand
TGTGTGTGTGTGTGTGTGTGTGTGTGTGTGTGTGTGTGTGTGTGTGTGTGTGTGTGTGTGTGTGTGTGTGTGTGTGTGTGTGTGTGTGTGTGTGTGTGTGTGTGTGTGTGTGTGTTTGGTGGGGGGGGGGCGTTGAACATTTTCAACTACCTGAGAGGCTTAAAGTGTATTTATTTTTAATATTGCTTGTTTTTAAGTCTATGAGCAGGGATTTTTTTCCATATTTTATAACAATTTAACTACAAATTAATACCATTTACTATTATGAATCAAATTCACTGCTGTTTACATGCATGTTGTAAAGATCTTTTTAAAGACCAATTTTTATTTTACTTGTAGGAAAAACTTTTTTACATTGAAAGTAACAATTTTCACTAAAACCTGTGTACTGGTAACTAGTATAACTATTATGACAGATAACGCCATAGGTGCCTGCAAAAGGTCCTTTATAAGTTCTTAGGACTTTATAAGTTACACAGAAGCCTCTCTGTAGGTCCCCTATAAGTTCTTAGGACTTTATAAGTTACACAGAAGTCTCTCTGTAGGTCCCCTATAAGTTCTTAGGACTTTATAAGTTACACAGAAGTCTCTCTGTAGGTCCCCTATAAGTTCTTAGGACTTTATAAGATACACAGAAGTCTCTCTGTAGGTCCCCTATAAGTTCTTAGGACTTTATAAGATACACAGAAGTCTCTCTGTAGGTCCCCTATAAGTTCTTAGGACTTTATAAGATACACAGAAGTCTCTCTGTAGGTCCCCTATAAGTTCTTAGGACTTTATAAGTTAAACAGAAGTCTCTCTGTAGGTCCCCTATAAGTTCTTAGGACTTTATAAGTTAAACAGAAGTCTCTCTGTAGGTCCCCTATAAGTTCTTAGGACTTTATAAGTTAAACAGAAGTCTCTCTGTAGGTCCCCTATAAGTGCCCCCAAAAGTGCACCACCTTGGTTTCTTATAACTACCACAACCTTTGATAAAGGTACTGGTGGGTGTTGTTCAACTACACCAGGGTTACACCATTAGCACTCTGTAAGCTGCTTTTTACGCAGCTTAATAAATTTCCAAAAGTATTTTCATATATTTTCAACTGTAAATGTATAGCTTTCAGAAGCCCTCAGACACACCAAGCGTACCGCTTATAAGAGCCCCGTAAGAACCTTACAGGTATTTTTGTAGGTAACCTATTGGTTACTTGTAAGTGAGTTCAAAAGTACCATTGAGGGACTGTTTACCATACGTACCGAATCAGTAAATGGACAGCTCCTCTTCCTGGTGTCATAATTTTGGTAATCCATGTTCTCGCAACATTGGAAGTTTTAAATCTGATCAAATCTGAGGCCGTATGTAAATACGCTCGTTTTATCTGCAACTCTGGACGAACCCTTCGGTGATTAAAGGAAATTTCTATTCTCCAAGGCAACAACGCTGTTGCACGTTTTGTTGACAAAGCAGAGGGACAGGTATGCTCCTCGGTGCGGCGGCGTCCATCAGCCGATGTCCTTCTCTGAACCGCGGCCTGCTTTGTCTTTATGACAGGAAGCGACAACGCTGCTCCGTCTTATTGTTTTGAATCGAGTCGCGTGGAATAATCATCCAGAAATTCTTTATATCATGTGTCTGCGAGTCGTCACAGATCCCCAGCTCGGCTCAGAAACTGAAACATGAGGAAGAGGGCTGGTGTTTGGGACGTGGTTAGTGGGGGGGTGAGTGAACGTGCCTTTCCTGAGTGGAGCCGTTGTGCTGCTTGGCGTCCCGTGTGGGCTGCAGAACAATGGCGACCCGTTCAAGAGAGACTGACGACCCCACGCTCCGCTGAGACAGGAAAAACTGCGTCTGAGCCAGGAACGTCCCTCTCATCTTCCTTCAGCCCTAACCCGTCATCATCTAACTCATCTTTTTATGTCACATATTTGAAAACAAAAACGGGAGAACATCATGCTTGTCTGAACTAGAGCGAAGAAACTGTCTTTCAGAGCAGGCGTTGAAAGTGTACTTGAAAAAAAAAAAAGTTTTATATTTCAGAGGTTTCTCCTAAAAATCCAACTAAACTGAATCAAATTTAAATTAACGTTACATTTTTACATGTTTGTTGGTAATTTGAGGAAACGGCGATCTTTCATTGGCTAATTTGAATCACTCACGACCTCTGAACTCTCCAGAGAAGCTAGTGCTAATCACAGCTGTATTTATGTGTGTTGGTGCTTTTAAATAATTTTTTATTATTGTTTTTGTAATATAAACTATAGACATGGAGGATTATGGGTAGGAAATTACCATTTTAAAAATCGCCTGTTTTCAGTCACTAAACTGCACAAAGTTTCTGCATTTAATGAAATTATTCTGATTTATAATTCCTCTAATGGAACAAACTGGAGTAGGAAACTAAAATAACATTTCTGTGAAATGTTTGAGTTTTCAAACATTACTAATATTTATCATTGCGACAATAAATCACAATTCTTATCATGACTAGAAACTTATATTGATAATACAACTCATCCTATTACGATGCGTTTGAGTACCCAGTCTGTGTAGGAGTTGTTCTTTCTTTCTTTTTAGGCTCGCTGTGTTTTCTATGTACTGGATGCTTCGTTCTTGGCCTTTTCTGGCGGTTCTGATTAACGCTGGAACATTTCTGTTGAAACAACACTGGAACTTTGTTTGAGGGTGCCACGGATTTAGAAGAGGGCGACGGAACGTGACGTCACTGGAAAGGTTGTGCAGAAAGAAACACCAGAAATCTGCTCTAAAGTTTTCCCTGGTTGGGTTAAGCTTGATCTCCTCTGGGTCAGTTTGACCTCAATTATTTTAACCGATACTAGTCAGCGAGCGAGCAAACAGAACGTTTTAATTAGATTTGGAAACGTGACTGCAGGTTTACTCAGCGCTATAGCTGGGTCGGTACGTAACAGAAACTGACCGTCTTACCTTCGGAAATAAGTTGTTCTTCATTGCTGGGAATTCTGTTTTTATTGATTTTTAGCAGAAATAATCACCCTGAGTTGTTAATGGATACCGTAAGGTTGAGTTTGGAGTTTTTTTAAATGTATTTTTTTATTGGGTACTAGCCGTTTCAGCAGTTTACATGTTGACAAGTAAATATGTAGGGCTTCAACTAACAATTTGCTAGCCGTGCGCTAGCAAATCAAGGCTAACGATTGGCTGATTTCTTCTTCTACTGCTCCACTGGTAGATCACAGCGTTAGGTAGCTCATTACTGCCACCTATTGACCGCAGATATAACAATTGTGTTAAAAATTGATTGTAAAGTAACTAATCCACGAATAAATTAGCTGTCAACTATTTTAATCGATTAAAACGGATAAGTGGTTTCAGCTCTAAAATATAGATGTATTGATGATGGTTAAATGGTAGTCTGCATGGCTCAGTTATGTTTTAAATAGTTTACAAAGAATTGAAGTGAGACGTGTGTCGTATTTGTGCACCAAAAGAAGCCAGACGTGGTAAATCTGGACATAAACAATGTCCGAAGCAAGCAGTGCCGAGCTTTCTTGTTTCTCAGCTCCTTCGTCTTCTTCTGATCTTGTGACGGTCGGCTCTCGCCGCTCTACACCTTTGACATCCGTCCACAGGGGCCGTTTGTCCTTACTGACATAAACATGGTGCTGCTGAGAGAGGTCTATGTTTTTCTTCTGCACTTTTGAGCCAATAACGTTTCACACAGAAGTCAGATGGCGGTCGCATTTAATTAGTAGTTGAGCAACTGCAAAATTGTGCATTAAGACCTGCTGTGTGAGCAGAATCTAGTATTTCAACTTGTGAGACAAACTTAAAACGCAAACATTAAGCATTTTGCAAACAGGCAGATTTTCTTCAATTAAAGTCCATCTTACTCATACCCAAAAGAATATATATATATTATTTGAAGTTGGTGCAATCCTGATATAAATCTATCCTAGATTAAAGTTAGTTTTACAGGTCACCTTACGTCACTTGATGCTTTGAGGTTTTTGCGTTCAGAGAAACGGATCAGACAGAAACGCAGAGCTCCAGCTCAGCTGTGTGAATTTAAAGATCATTCAAGCAGGCTTCCTCATGTGGTTGTGTAATGCGTCATTCAGCCTAAACTCAAAGTTTGGCCTTAATCCTAATCTCAGAAATCTCTGAACGAGACCTAAACATCAGTCTGATTGGTTCCAGGTTTCACAAAGGCAGGAAGCTCTGCTTGGAATCAAACCTCATAATCTTATCAGAGTTGTGCAAAAATAAAAGATTAAAGTTTAGTTTTCTCTTCCTGCACAGATGTGGCGGTAATGACTTTAATGGGTTCACACCCCGAGCCTTGACCAGCACAGATAAACCCTTGTTTGTTTCTGTTAATGATGTATTTCTGGGTGGAGGGATGACAGGTCAGATCAGACGATCGGATCACGTTTAGGATGAGCAGAGAGGTCCCACAAAGCGCTCCGTACTGCTGAAAAACGTCCGTGTGAGGCGGAGGAAGCGGAGGAGCTCCCATTGTGTGAAACATAGGAAACATCATAAAAAGAACAAACATCTCTGAACAAACTTCCTGTCCTGCTAGAACCCATATACCCTGTTATCCTCTTTGCATGCTCCGTCCCCGTCATGTCACATTGCGGCCCATTCTTCCTGAACGTTTGCATGTCTTTGAGCTTCACGCTTCGCACCGCTGTGGCGAAATGAAGCGCGATGGAAGCGCCGCTCAAGTCCTCGTTTAGCTCGCCGTGTTTGCCGGCTGTTGCCTAAAGTTGAAGATGACATATGATCTAAAATTGCGGGTTGAGTTTCAGTGTTTTTGTGTGAAATGAGCAAAGATTGCGGCTTCAGACCGAACGGATTACAGAGGGACCGTTTGACGTCTCCGGAAAAAAAAGAGGTCAAAGATTGAGCGGTTCAGAGGAGCTCGTTAAATCTGGGGGAGGAGTAGAGCTGGAAATGAGAGGGTGAACTAATGAGAGGATCTGAACCGGATCATAGAAAACTGAGCCTCAGGAGCTGCTATTGGCTGGGATTAAATTAGGGCGGCACGATGTACTAAAAATCTATTTTAGCGATAATATTGGTAAACATCAGCAGTTATATATGCTTGTTTTTTCTTCTCTTTCTGATCTGCACTTCCTCCTCTGTGTAACATTTAGTAAGTTTTTGGCTGTGATTAGTTTTGGGTTTTGAGTCGAGCTAGGTTTCTAAAAAGGAAAACCTAAATCAGGTGTGTTTCTATTGAGATGTTAATGTTACCCATAGATTTAGTAAACAGGAAGCAGTGGAAATAACCGTCAAACCTGAATTAACGTTTTCTACTCTAAATGTGCTTTAAAGAAACATTGATGGATGAAATAGTTTTGGCTAAATGTTTCACCGACAGCTAGCAAGGCTTTATTTTTGGTTGGATGCAAAAAGTGAATTGATATACAGATTTCTGGGCCCTCTTTGTGAGAGTTGCTGTTATACCTGTAATTTTGTGAAAGATGGTGGGTCCGTCATACGGTTCAAAGTTCAGAACTGGCTGTCTATCATCAGCAGGGCTTCCTTCTGAAAAGGTCAGGCTGGAAGAATCGGAAAGAGGGAGAGAGTCTTATGTCGTAGCGAAATGCTCGATGATCCGGGAAACTAAAACTAGGTTCGGGCAGAAGAAGAACGCAGACGTCCTCCAGCAGCGCAAAGTTTGTTAGGAACGACGAACGCCGCCGTCTGTGGACGGACGTTAAAGTTGTTGAGCGACGAGAGCCGACCATATCGTCACAAGATCAGAATGAGGTAACAGAAGCTGAGAAACAAAGAAAGCTAAACTTGGCACTGCTTGCTTCGGATGCTGTTTACTTCCAGATTTATAGATTTTCTTGTTTGTTTTTGTTTTTGTTCTTTTTGTGGAACAAATATCGGATTTTTGCCATTAAAAAGTGAAGATGTGGGTCTGATTTGTCTTCTGCATAAATATAGTTTAGCTGGAATAATGAATATTTTACTATTATGTTTTTTTTAATATTTTTGTGACGTATTTGTAATAGGATGTGTTACTTCATAGCCTCATGTTTGATGTTGAGCGTAAATATGGCACAGAACAATGAATTAAATATGAATTAAATATTCAATGAATTAAATATTAAAAGGAAAGTCGGTCCATTTGAGTAACCCTTTATTTTTTTCAACAAATTCAAAAACCCAAAAAAAAAATTGTAATATTTTAGATTTAGATTTTTAGTTGTCACATGAACATTGCAGCGACAAATTTAACGAATTCTGCTCCGTAAAACCAACAACATCCCCCGTCTGATTGGATGCCGCGTTTGGTTGGATATCATATTTCACTTGTCATGCATGAATAATTTTGCCTTTACATGCTCACACTGAAATATATTGTCTAGAGGGAAATGGACGAGGAAGTTGGACGATGGCAGAAACTACAGAGCTCGCAAGCAACAAGGCTACAGCAGGAAACTCGGCTTTATTTATCTATATGTCTTTTATTTAACCCTAACCGGGTGTCAAACTCTCGCACAGGGGGCCAAAGTCCAAAACACACTTGGCTTTGAGGGCCAAACAGGATAAACATTTATTGAACTCAATAAAACTTCAAAAGTAACTTTTTTTGAACATTAATATGAATAAAAACAAGCAGGACTTTTAATCTGGAATAAATCAACTTAAATCTTAAATAACTATAATATTATCTCCATACAAAATATATCCAACCTAAATTATACAAGTTAGAACGTTAAAATGTCTTTACTATTATGTCATATTATGTTAAAAATTAATACAAAACATAATTAATAATAAGAATAAATTTACAAAAATATCCCAGCATTTTTTTGCTCTCAGTAAAAATATATCCCGTCAAAATTGTACAAATAAAAAATATGAACATGCTGCATAACAAAACCTTGAGATATGAATAAAATGTTCGCTTTATCAAATCAAATGTTTCATTTTTCTCTGGTCTGTTGTCGTTTTATCGAAGATGGACGCCTGGCATCTTTTTGTTTGTCATCACTGAGGAAATCTGCTCACACAGATATGAGCTACAAACATGCACAAAGTTAGAGCCATGAGCTTAATGAAGGAGGCAAGATTTGCCTGGCAGCTCAAGCGGTGCATTGTGGGATCTGTAGTTTTTATGTTAACTGCGCTCCACATCGGCGGACCTTTAATAAAGATAATATATAAAATGATCTCAGAATGACTCAGGAACATGTGATCTAGAAAATGGAGATGCTAATGGTGGTTATGTTGCTACTAGCTAACAGAAGCTAAGAGTTCAAACATTATATTTGAAAACATGAAGAAAGAAAAAGATGATTTTTTTAAAGTGTCTCTGCATTCAGAAAGCCTGAGATAGAAGCAGTGAAATAAACAGGCTGGTTAAACTTTATATTGTTTACTGAAGTTATTTTTTTGGCCCTCATTTGAAGAGTTTGTCATCGTATAGGAGAGGGTCTCCCTTGAAGACCTCTTGAGCTCTGCTGGCTCGCCACAGCAACCCTCCTCACTTGTGGCGGTCAGCACGTGCTCGATGTCGCATGCGTGGGTCTTGGGTCTGATTTACAGTTTTGTTTAGATAATGTTCTATTTGGAGCCCAGTTTGGAGCTGCTGGGAGTTTGTCCGCCTCTCTTGTCTGGCAGAGTCGAGCTCTCCAGAGCGTTGGTTTACCCTTCATGCGCTAAAACCCAGCGTTTTAATTTTCTTCAGCTGTACGTGAGCCGCTGATGAAGCTTTTCAACGCAATTAGCAAAAAATCTCGTTCCACTCGGTTCTTCACATTTAGACAAACAAAAAGCTTTTGATTTAATTAATGAAAGATTTACATTAGAAATCATAAAGTCAACTTTTTGGGTTAGTGGGAACAACTGGATTTATTGAATACCTTTAATTTTTTTTTTTTACTTTTGTTTACTTGCTGGAACTAGAACTGAAACAACTAATTGATTAAAATAAACTAAAATAGTTGACTACTAATTTAGTCGATTAGTTGCTTTATTATCACGTTTTACCGTAAGCGTCTATTTTTAACACAATCTGTTATATCTGCGGTCAATAGGTGGCAGTAATGAGCTACCCAACGCTGTTATATTCCAGTGGAGTAGTAGAAGAAGAAATCAGCCAATCGTTAGCCTTGTTTTGCTAGCGCATGGCTCATAAACACATTTGCCCCAGGCAAGATGGCGGAGCAGGAAAATGTAGGAAAGTCTTCTTTAAGTGAAAAATCCTTTGTCCTAATGAAAATTCGTTTGTAATATCTTTTGTTGGAAAGTAAATGCTAAATAAAACTATAATAAAAAGCGATTAATCATAAAAATAATCAACAGATTAATTGATTATGTAAATAATAATTAGCAATAGTGGTTTTATGTTTTTTCTTTAGCAATGTCTATTATTTTTACATCTTATTTCTCTGTAAATCCAATAAATTGTATGTATATTTTCTTGGTCCGGGTCAGAGGCCGTTTCTGTCGGCGTGAGAGCTTCACAAAGCGCCAAAGTTCACGGGCAACTGAATTGTTCTGGTGGAGTTTCAGCTCGTCTGTGTCATGGAGAAAATGCATCAGGTGTGTGAGTTGATCAACAATAATGTCCTCTGCCTTGATTCGTCATGCAATGTATTTCCCGTCTGACGACGTTTTGAGCGGAAACGTTGCTCAGCTTTGGTTTTCGTTCGTGTATTTTTGTTTCACCCATTGCAACGCTTGCTTCTATAGGACCTCCAGCTTTGGGTGAACACCCAACCCTCTGTTTTGCAGTTATAGGAACTCCTGAGTCTCTTGATCTTGTCAAGATTCTTCTTCTGTGGAAGGAAGTTTTGCTTCTGTTCTTAGTTTCATCTACGAGTCTGAATGCGTACCTGACTAGGATTTCCTAGATGTTCTACGCACACTTTGTTTTTACCAGCTTCTCTCCAACGTGATGTGCTGTTAATGCGCCGCTTCAGTTCCTGTTTGTGTTCTTACTTCCTGTCTCGATGACGCTGAAACCTTTCTTCACAGAAATCTGCAGCTGTGTGCGCCCACGCAGCTGCAGACGTCAAAGCCTCAGAGCTGCCATGTCACGCCGGCCGGCTGCAGCCTCGCAGAGTGCAGGCGGCGATCTCAACGTTTTGTAGCAGACGGAGAAGTAGCGCCGCTGGTGCTCCGATAGCTGAACCTTATGCATGAGACCAGCGCTAGGTTTTATCTCCTTTCACTCAGGAACGTGAATTATTGGTAAAAAGCCGCTGCAGGGCGTAAAATGATCCGTTTATCATGACAGGAACCGAAAGAAATGTTCTGCTCTGAAATGACCTCCTGTCGATGGGCCGCCTGTCCTCAGCTGCAGGGTTCATGGTTGTCTTTTTGTGTAGCGCAGCGTTGCTGCCGGAGAACAAGGAGGTTTCAGTGGTCACAACTAATGCAAGTGGGAGGCAAAACGCTCTGGAGTTTAGCAGAAATTTAGCCAAGTTTGCCACATTGAAATTGACAAAGACAAGTAGTGGAAACTAATAAGAATTTGTCAAAAAGATTCACAACATTTACCAGATTTGAGGACAAAACTGGTTGAAATGAGTTTGCTAAATTGAGATGCTTGATTGGGCCAGAACAGGTGCAGCTGAAGCAAGACATCAAACTAAATAACACTTGACAGAAAAGTGTGAAGTGTGACCTAAAGGAGATACAAAGTTGGTCTTAGTTGGTGCAGAACTGACTAAATTTAGAAGTAGAATTACAAAACAAATGAGGCAGGGTGCAGGCTTTTAAAAGGTGGCGGAGAGCCAGCTGAAGTGAGGTTCCAAACGAGATTAAATTGGCTTCTAAATTGTCCAAACTCAGGCACAGAAATACACAGAATGAGCCACACAGTTGGCCCAAACAGGCGCAGCTGAAGCAAGATGCCAAACTGAACAAAACAAGACAAAGTGAGCTGAAATGAAGCTTGGCGTGGGGAGAAATTAGACCCAAACGTTGAAAATCTGGGACTAAAAGGAGGAACTACTTTGGCCAAAGCAAGATGACAGTGCAAGGCAGGGAGAAGTTGGACACAAAGTTGACTCCAGATCCAAAGTTTGGGCTGATTGTTGCAGAGCTGACCGGAACTGGATGTAAGAATTTAAAGGGCACGAGAAAAATAGACTCAGAGTCCAGAATCGCGTGCTGAGTTGGCGAAAGTCAAACAGGGGCTGCTAAAGCGAATATGAAAACAACCAAGAATAGACAGAAAGTTGGCAGAAGTGCGGCGTGGGGGAGTTGGTTCGGTGCCGGGTTGTGGTCCGGTTCGGGTTTTTTTCCAGACGATGATCATCTACTGGCGTCTGTTTCCAGAAAATCTCAAGTTTTTTTTTTTTTTATGGGATTGTGACGACGCTGCATTTGAGGGTTTGTTTTTTGTTGTTGTTGTTGTTGTTGTGACTGTAGTGTTTTCATGATTAGTTGGTTTCACATCGCCTGGTTGAAACATCGACTTCCTGTTTATGACGCCATGTGACCACGACCAACATTTCCCGGTAAAATCCAGCACATCTCTCCGTCTTCTTTCTTTTTTTAATCTCTCCCGTCTTCATCGCTCTGTCTGCTTGTCATCCTCGTGTTTCTATGGCAACGCAGCAGAGAGCTGAGGACCGCGGGAGTCTCCTTCATCCCTCCTTTGTGATGAAACGAGACAGAGCAAGGGAGGGGGCAGAAATAACGGCGGCGAGGGCGGAGGCGCTCGCTCCGTCTTGTACAGGATGTTGTATCCATGGTAACGTCGGGTGTCAGAAAATTGAAGTCCCTCCTGTTTATCTGCCGTTTATCTCCCCTCCCTCAGCTTCATACTCATAAAAGTTCGTCTCATTACCGAGTCGTTGGTCCGCAGAAGCAAAACAGGGCGGAAAGGACCACGGCCAGCGTTTACTCTTCCACAGAAACGAAACGGCTCTCCTGAACCAATATTTGCCGTGGATGTCGTCTGTAATGAAAATCCTGCATGTGTGGTGGTGGTGGGGGGTTCTCTGTCAGCTGCAGAAGGACGTGAACATGAAGGAAGAGCATGTTTGCTCTTCATCAGGGGGAGGAGGAGGATGAGGGAGGCTGTTTGCTCTATAGAGCGAGAGATGGATGCAGTTAGAGAAGAGACGCACATTTCTGCAGCTCAGACGTCGGCCTGTTTGGTTTAGGCCCTTCATGAGATCACGAGCTCAAAAAGGTTAGAAAGAACCGTGAGCCTCTGCCCAGCTGCAGGTTTTAGCCCGACGGCTGTTTTGGATTTGGTTTAAGGAATGTGAAAGCGCCACGATGCGATATTGGTTCGGTCCAGCTGTCCTCCAGGACTCTCAGACCGTGTCTGGGCCGGGTTTACTTTAGCCTTTTAAAACTGGCCTTTTGGTAATTCTGAATATTCAGGGTAAAATGGACTTAAATGTTCGCATTAGGGGGACGGAAAATGCAAAATCAGTAAAACTGGATAGACTTTATGTCATGCAGAATTAAACCTCTGCAGACTTGAATATGTGGTGGGAAAAAAAGTGGAAAAGATGATTAAATTTTATTAAAACCATTAAGATCATTATTGTTCCTAATAATCTGAACTTGTGTCTCTACCAGCATGTTTAGAACAGAGTTAGTAAGTGGTAGACATTGCTGGGGGTGAGCGTCTTGTTCCACATGTGTTCCTTTATTGTTGCTCCTGCAACTCTAAATGAATATGAACTGAATTCATTA
>JAVLVB010000571.1:177649-189593 GCA_032876305.1 Orestias chungarensis | reverse complement strand
AGCTAATAAGAAAATAAAGGCGCTAAATACTGTTAATGAATTCAGTTCATATTCATTTAGAGTTGCAGGAGCAACAATAAAGGAACACATGTGGAACAAGACGCTCACCCCCAGCAATGTCTACCACTTACTAACTCTGTTCTAAACATGCTGGTAGAGACACAAGTTCAGATTATTAGTGACAAGAATGTCCAACTAAGTCACAACATTCACAATAAACATCTAATTAAATATTAGAGAATAATAAGGGCTGAGATTATTGTTAATATGCTGAACAATCAATAAGTTTTATATAATTTTACCTCATTTTTGTATTTTATGTCTAAAAACAAAAATATTTTTCAGTACTGAGCTCATTTGTTCCTTTAAACAAAGTTAAATTAATTACAGTGAACGGCACAATTCTCTTGTGTTTTCCTAATGAAAATTAGTTATTAATTGCTTATATGGGAAAGTAAAGGCTAAATAAATTAATAATAGAAATGAATTCATCGATTATGAAAATAATGGTTGGTTGCGTCCCTGAATAAAATGTTTCTAATGGACTAGTCGAGGTGCTCAGCAGGCCTTACCAGACTCTGGTCGATGATGCAGAACATGAACGTGTCGTGCAGCACGATGTGCGCCGGGTTCCTGGGGTTGAAGGTGACGCGGGTGACGGGCGTGTCCCGCTGCAGCCACAGGGGATGCAGTCCTTGTCTCTGCAGGCTCCGGCTCCACTCTGTGTACTCCGTCTGCCTCAAGGAGAACTCAAAGATCTGCAAAACGGACCCCCAAGTCAGACAACCGGGACCCGCTGGGTGGAAAAAGGCAGCCCTGCAGAGCCCACCCACCTGCTGGTCGGCGTGCACGGACAGGAGGTTGGAGCTCCCAGGGTGGATGGAGACGGCGGTGGGACAGGAGCTGTGAGCCGGGACGGAGCAGTGCAGCTGCAAAACAGAGGATTCAGCTCAGCGCCGCCGCTCTGGACCAGACGGCTTTGAAATCGGCCGACATCTGAGCTCACCTTCATCTTCTGAAGGTTGAAGACGTGGATCTCGCCGGCCGTGTTTGCCGCGGCCAGAAAGCGGCCGTCCTCGCTGGGGGACAGGATGTGGATCGGCTGTTTGGATCCTGAAAACACACAAAAGAATAATAATAACATCGATTTGATCTCGAAATCTTAGAGGATTTAAAAAAAATTAAAGTGACAGTTCGGTTTCCTGGTCGGGCGTCGATCAGAGAAAAGTATCGGATTATAATCTGTTGTTTAAAATCCCAGACACAAACGGTCCGCTCCAGCATTTAATCCGCTCCACTTTTTCCATCCAGCTCGCAGAGGCCACGAGAAAAACAACAAGGGCAGCGTCTGGGAACAAAGTCGCAGCGACGTCGCCGGACTTGGACGCTCGTTTCCTTAAAGTCTGATGAAGACGATTCAGCTGAGAGCAAAACTACGAATCCACAAGTTTATCAGTCACCTGAAAGTCTTAATACGTCAAATAATCGGCGTGTGTAGCTCTGATATTTAACGTAAATCAGTGCAGAAACTCTTCACACTTAAATAAATGAAAGTATGATTATCGTACCAGTGAATATCGGCAACACTGAAAGCTGCAGTATCAGCATCGTATCTGAGGTGAGACTGCTAGCTAACCATGCTAATCAGGTTTCAGAGTTCCTGCTCCCTTCGGTTTCATCCCACTTGTCCAGTTTAAACGTCGAAACGTCTGAATTTCTGTCTCACAACTTCTAGACGAGCCCACGACATGGACACTCACCGGACTTGTGTCTGAAGGTGTGAAGGTATTTGCACGGCATCTGGTCAAGAGCCACGACGATGACGGAGGAGAGGCTGGAGGAGGCGAACAGCCTGGAGGAGTCAGAGGAGAAGCAGAGCTGATGGACCAACTGAAGCTCTCTGGGAAGTTTGGAGGACTGGAAGGACGAAGAGGAGGAGGAGTTAGAAAGGACGACTGGAGAGAGTTTTCTGAAACGTTTCTATGAACCCCGACTACTCGATCTTTATTAAACGATTAAATTCGTAGGGACTCACTTTCTGGATGCTGACGTTGTTGCCGTCGAGCTGCAGCCTGTAGAGACGAACGCCGGAGACGGTGGCGTAAGCCAGCCAACTTCCACATGGAGACAACGTGCTGCAGCAGATGTGATCGTCTCCCTGCAGGGGGCGGCAAACACATGGAAGTCTCAATGTGGAAAAATGTCCATGATCAAAACCAAACCTGTATTGTTTGCTTGTAGAGGTTGAACAACATAGCAACTATTAAAATTGTTGACAACGAATTTATTCATTAATTAGTTGCTTTATAATCACGTTTTACTGTAAGCGTCTATTTTTAACATAATCTGTTATATCTGTGGTCAATAGGTGGCAGTAATGAGCTTCCTAACGCTGTGATCTACCAGTGGAGCAGTAGAAGAAGAAACCAGCCAATCGTTAGCCTTGTTTTGCTAGCGCATGGCTCATGAACACATTTGCCCTGAGCAAGATGGCGGAGCAGGAAAATGTAGGAAAGTCTTCTTTAAGTGAACATCTGAGACCAAAACATGTCTGAGTTGAAGCAGGAGAGGAAGAACCAGCGCGGTAAAATAAGCTAATAAGAAAATAAAAGGCACTAAATACTGTTAATGAATTCAGCCCGAATGCGCAGATTTAATCTGAGCTCTCTAATTCGTACCACTGCAGGCTCAAACCTGGTGTCACAAAACATCAGCTTGATAGTTTAAGCCTGAAGTTTACATTAATACGCCGCTGCCCCTTTAAACTCATTAAGGGAACCTAAAGTTTGTTTACCATGATCCAAATTAAGTGATGCACTGATATTATGTTATGATGCTTTAACCAATATACATTCATGGATATTAAAGGTCTGCATGACATATCGGCCTTCACATCTGTATCAGCAGATGTGGATAGAAGCTCTAATCAGTCCCTCCAGAAACCGTGATTCTGCGACCACAGAAAAATTACGCTTAATCAAGGAAAGGACCCTGAATGTCCGCACATTTGCACTTATAATAACAGAATTATGTAAAATCTCCTGATTTCACTGACCCTGCATGTTTCTCATAAATTTGAAATAATTGATTATTTTCTAATTTTTGACTTTCAAAGCAAACTAAACCAGAACATTTCACTACTAATCAGATCTTTTATTTGTGCCTTTATGGAGTTTACTTCAGGGTAAAATGATCAAATGAGAAATCAACTAAGAGAATCAGAATCGTTATAAATTTGGATTCCTCCTCTACTCACCTTCCTCTTCAGCTGGATCAGTTTCTCTGGTTTCCTCTTCACGGCGAGACTCTCCCCGGGTGCTCCTGCCAACACAGGGTTGGTACGACTTTAACAAACACCAGAGGAATGTACTTTATTTATTGATTTATTTAGGGAGGCTGAATATTAACCACAAGCACCAACATGGATACCCAGTAGTAATATTTCTGCTAAAACCAACAACCTATATTTACCAAGATTGAGGTGAGAACACCTAAGAGGAAAGTCCGCTGTGCTAACTCTAAACCACCAATCATTCATATCGGTTCTGCTCCCACTAAGCCGGGATGTTGTTCAGCGGGCGCTTAGTGTGTGTTGAACTCCGTCTCTCTCTACAGGATCGTACCTGTCAGTGCACACCTGCCTGCACGGTTTCACAGTTAACAAAAGGAGGCGCGCCGATAGATGCGTTTTCCTCAACGCTGACTTTTCTCTCCTGCTGCAGTCAAAATACGACCAAAAGTACGTCAACGTTCAGATTTATGTCAATTATAAACAGGGAGCCGTAGCTTCATTATTACAGATGTACTTTACAGCTGCAGGGTGGAACACGCCGTGTTAAAAACTCACATTTTGCATCTACATATTTAAGAACATGCATAACTCTCTACATGATTTGATTTATTTTAAAAAGAAGAAGTGTAAAATGTTTAATAAAGCAACTGAAATTCCTCCAAACCGTTAAATCCAAACTAGATCGCTGAGGACTAGCAGCCGCCCTGATGGGACTCCATTAAATTAACTAAGCCGAGATTTTGCTGAGGATCTGATGCTTGTGACCAAAGTGATGGACGATATTCTGGCATCGCTGCAGTTAGTCTGTCTGTTGTTGTTTTTAGATGCTGATTTCAGCCTCGCAATCAGAGCTGAGAATCAACAAAATCTTTCTTGTTTCCTGCTGCATTTGTTCTGTCATGTAAAAATTAAAGTGATGCTAAATAATATTTAGTAATATTAGAAGCATTCAATATCTAATGAGAAAACTAGACCTGAAACAACTAATCAATTAAAATTAATTATTAAAACAGAGGAGAATTAACGTCCATTAGCTGTTGATTAGTTGCATTTTTATCACGTTTTACTATAAGCATCTATTTTTAACACAATCTGTTATATCTGCAGTCCAGAAGTGGCAGTAATGGTAGAAGAATGAAATTCACACAATTGAGCTCATTCGTTCCTTTAAGTTAAGTAAATTACAGTGAACACCACAATTCTCTTATATTTTCCCTTTTCTTTATACAAATTCATCTTTAATACATTATATAGGAAAGTAAATGCTAAATAAATGAATAATAAAAAGCGATTAATTGTAAAAATAATCGACGGATTAATGTAATTTTAAAATAATCCTTAGCTGCAGTCCTCGAGTGACACAGCACACATTCATGTTTTTGTGGTTTAATGCATCATTTCTCACCATTTCCGTCAGTCTCTCCGAGCCTCCACAGCTCTAGGTGATCCGGGAACTGGAAGAGAAGAAGTCCTGCTTTCTTCGCACAACTAACGAGGTTCCTCTGCAAAGGAGAGATCACACTCAGGTCCTCGTGCTCGTTATGGTGGGAATTTAAAAACAAACACTTGATAACATTTCTCAGTTCCACATATTTGACCTTAAACATGTTCAGTTAAAACATGCAGTAATTTTCCTCCTAATGGTTCGGAAAGCTCAGTCGTGCTCAGATGTTTGATCGTATCCACTTTGAAACCCCTTCAGCTCAGATGATGCCAGATGTCTCACTCACATGTGGGAAAGCTATTTTGCGGATCGCAGACTCCTGAGTGTTCTTCTCCACTTTGTCCAGCAGGGGTCTCACCACCAGCTGGGTGTCCATGCCTGTAGAAACCATTGTTGTTATCAGACGAGGGTTTTTTAAGGGTTATTTTGTCAGATGGCAGCTTAGATCCTTTAAAAGTCACCAACAACAGGGCAGCTAAGATGTTCATTTAGACAACAAGCAGACGTTCTTGTTTTAGGGTAAATACGGGATTCTCCCACTTGTCAGATTAAATCTTACTTTAGTTCCCAGCAGCCAGATTTTTAATTTGTTTAAATTGGCTCCTCTTCAGGATATTTTTCCAGAGTTATTTGCCTTCAGCTTCAGTCCATCGATCATGACCGGATTTAATGAATATATGAATATCTAAACTCACTGCCCACTTTATTAGGTACACCTTGCTATTACTGGTTGGACTTCTTTGCCTTCAGAACTGTCTTAATCCTTCATGGCGTAGATCCTGGAAACGTTCCTCACAGAGTTTTCCTCCATGTTGACATGAACGCATCATGCAGTTGCTGCAGATTTCTCAGCTGCACATCCATGATGCCAATCATCCTAAAGCTCTATTGGACTGAGATCTGGTGACTGTGGAGCCCGTTTGAGTTCAGTGAACTCATCGTCATGTTCCAGAAACCAGTCTGAGATGATCTGAGCTTTATGACATGATGGATCGTTGTCCTGCTGGAAGTATCCATCAAAAGATGGAACACTGTGGTCATAAAGGGATGGACATGGTCAGCAGTAATACTCAGGTAGGCTGTGGCGTTGCAACGATGCTCAATTGGTACTAAGGGGCCCAAAGAGGGCCGAGAAAATGTCCCCCACACCATTACACCACCACCACCAGCCTGAACCGTTGATACAAGGCAGGATGGATCCATGCTTTCATGTTCTTGAGGCTAAATTCTGACCCTACCATCCAAATGTGGCAGCAGAAATGGAGACTCATCAGACCAGGAAACGTTTTTCCATTCTTCTATTGTCCAGTTTCTAATTGTAGCCTCAGTTTCCTGTTCTTAGCTGACAGGAGAGGCGCCTGGTGTGTTCTTCTGCTTCTGTAGCCCGTCTGCCTCAAGGTTTTTGGACCGTTCTCTATAACCCTAGAGATGGTTGTAGGTGAAAATCCCAGTAGATTAGCAGTTTCTGCCCGTCTGGCCACATTCAAAGTTACTTAATTCCCCTTTCTTCCTCGTTGTGGTGCTCAGTTTGAGCTGCAGCAGATCGTCTTGACCGCGTCTACATGACTTAATGCATTTAGTAGCTGCTGTGTGATTGGCTGATTAGGACTTTGTGTTAACGAGCAGTTGGTCAGGTGTACCTAATAAAGAGGCCAGTAAATGTAGATTGCATATGATTGCTTAGATGAAACTAATATGGGCTAAATATATAAGCTTAATTAAATTAGGTCTGCTAAGGAAAGGTGAGCAAAACTATGAAGAACTAACATGAGCTAAAATGCTAAAGTCAACCAGACTAAAGGTTAGTTAAAGTAAACTGAGCCTAAATAAGTTACACTAAACAGTTACTTAGCAAAACAAGCTGACGTTTGGTAATTCAGGCTAATGTTAATTAAATTAGGAAGAAGTTTGGTTCCTAAATAAACTGGTGGATATAACAAACCCAGTTAATGATTCACTGGTGAGTTTCTTAGGAATGATCACAGAGTTGATTATGAGAGAAAAACCTTTAAAGGTCATAAACACGTTCATTTATACGTCCAGAAAACTCATAACAGAGACAGATTTTATTTATTTCAAACACCGACCTCCAGAAACCACCGCCGTGTCCGTGTGAACCAGCGCCCTCACGTCATGCGAGTGGTTCTTAAAGGTCCTGGTTCTGACCCAGTGCTTGTCCTGCTGGCCCACCGTGGACGAGATGAACTGAAACTGGATGACGGTTCCCTCAGACGTCCCGGCGATCGCGCTGCTCTCGTCCTGCCAAGTGTTCGCATAAACGTTTAGGGATTCTTCAACCGATCGGCGCCAGAAAGAAAGTTTGCAGATATGTAATTTGTCAGAATCACGAGACGCCGCCCGAGGCTACGCTCACACACTGGAAGCTGAAACCCGACGTAGCTGCGGGATTTTTATCTTAACGACGGACGCCGCCGTTAAAGTCGGGGAGCAACGGGAGCCGACCGTATCAGCACATCAGAACAAGACCAAGGAAGCAGAGAAGAAAGAAAGCTAAACTCGGCACTACTTGCTTCGGACATTTATGTCCACTTCTTCTCCTGCACAATTACGACCTCTCTCTGTGGTCAACAACGTAAAAGTTGGATAAAATGCGACTGGAACTGGTACAAATGTGGATTTTCTGGAGGGAAAAAAGTCGGATATGGGAGCGAAAAATATCTAAAGGATTCCCTAAGAATCGCTACTGGCCTAGCATAGCATTAGCACGATTTCAAAACTCCTTCAGAACTTCAGGGTCGCAGGCCTGGGATGGTAACTTGATGTTTTTATTAACCACAAACGATATTATTGTCAACATTACCAAACTAAATAACCACTTGTGTAACATTAATATATGATAATAAGAATAAAAATGCAAGTAGAACCTTTTCAAAAGCAAATATTAAACTTATATTAAATAGGAATGTCAGACATAATCAAAGCTAGAATTAAAAAAGGACTCTTAGTCTCTTAAAACGTCTTTTATCTCCTTTAATGTTGAATCTTTCGCTCCGTTCAGTTCGTGACGATTGTGAAACGTATTTTCTGGAGGACGATCAGTGTTGTTGCTCAAAAGTCTGGAGCGTTTCTTAAAATTCGGGCTTTTTAACTGGTAAATGGGGGAATCTAACAAATTTTTATATTTATTTAGCAAAAATGATAACAATAAATCAAATAACTCTATTTAGCCACCTACGCTTCAGTAATCGTTGTCAGACACGTTTAGTTTTGGTTTACTTTCTGTTTGAAGTGTTCATGAACGTTTGTTATTTTGCCTTTTTGGCGGCGCATAGGTACAAAGATCCTGAACGACTGACTTGATGGTTCACTCCTTTCATTTAATTCTGACAGCACAAAAGTGCTGAGGCCGTCCCAGGCCCCGCCCCCTCATTAGTGCAACCTATGTGAGAGCCTGAAACATGGAGCAGCAGGAAGAGAGAAAGCCCAAAACATGTCTTTGTAAATCCTAAAAGGTTTATTTACCGACACTTTAAAGTCTGTTGATCCATAATAAAATCTTTAAGTTTGATTATAAAAATGTTCATCCTCATTTTCAAATGTAAAACTATTAAGTTTAACTTTAACTTCATCAAAAAAACAAATGCTTCAATAAAGCAAACATATAGTTTAACCGTCTCACTCCTCGCGGTCCTTCATGATATGAATATCGCTCTCACTGATGCTGCGATGAAATATATTCATCATTTCTGGAGCAACAACGACCTAACTCCACTTTCAGGAGCAGCTCGTCTCGCGTCTCTTACCTGTGAAATGGACAGAACCAGGACGTCCCACTTGGTGACCAGGTGGGTTCTGATCAGGGTTCCTGTCAAACCGTCCCAGATCTGAACCTTCCCCGCTGAATCGCCGCTGATGACGGTGTGATCGGACAGAAAGGCGACGCTCCAGACGACCACCTCCCTGCTCCTGGACGCCCCCACGCCGCGCTCCACCAGCAGCCTGTGTGTGGCGTGGCCTGAAGTCCCAAACAAGGAGAGGACAGTAACTATTTAAACGAACAAAGAGCAAATAATGAAGTGAGCAAAGATCTCTAGAGATCAGGATAAGTTACCAGACTCCGAATCAAAGATCCTGATCATGTCCATCATTCCTGCTGCTATCTGGGCACCGGACGGATGCCAGGACAGCGATAAGATCCGACCTGAAGGATTAATCACACAATCAGTTTTGGGTTTTTATGAAACCATCAAACATTCTCGCAGCTTCTCGAGGGAGGACAGAGGCGCACAGTTTAAAAGCGTGCGAGGGGAAACATTTTTCTCCGTAACTACGATTTCAAATCGATTAATCGGACAGGCCTACGTCAGTCCAACAGACAAAGTCAACCACCCTGTGCTGCTACAACGTCTATCAAGCGTTTGCAACAACTCTAAAGGAACATTCAATATAAAAATACTTTATTTATCCCAAAGGGAAATTAATTGATACCGTAAGCTGATATTATCCAAGTAACTCCAAATAGTCGTGGATTGTGATGCCGTGGGTAGTAATATCCTCCAGAAGCAGACAGTCCTGCAGCAAATCTAAGGTGCCTCTGACTGAAGCCTATTGCTGTGACAGCCTAACGACACGCTAACAGCCGAACTGACGTGACACCGCGGCAGGATTGCTCCGCCCACACAGAGTTCTGACTAAGCTGCTCGGGTTCAAAAGAAGCAGACAAAAGAAACAACTGGTGACCACAAAAGCGCAGCTACAATCCAGATCTTGACCTGACAGAATTGTCGCTGAGACCTGCGAATAAACATCCCGTTAATGTGGAAAAGAACAAAGAAGATGCTGCGTTCACACCAAACGCGGCTGACGCTTAAAGTTAGATGCATTTTTACATTTTGTGAACTTCTCAAGGTCAGGCGCTTCAAAAGCGTCTCCACTTCCTGTCTTCTCTGTTCAGACTTCCTGGCTCTCTAATGGTCTTTTTGTACAATGGAGGATGAAACTGAGAGAGCGGCTCGTCTTTCTCTAATAAACCAAGAGCGCGTGGTTGTCGGCTGCCTCGGCTCCATATCTGTAACTAGGAGGAAAAATCCAGCAGCGTTCAGAGTTTGGTGATTTTCTCCTCCAGGAGCTTAATGCTGACGAGGGTCAATTTCAGCTCTAGTTTCACTGGAGTTAGAGAAAACAGCCACAATAAATCTGTCCTCCATCATCACTTCAGGATCTTCCGCCATGTTGGAAAGTTCGACCACAGAAGTCCGTCGTTACTGACGTAAACGCGGCGCTGATGTGTTGAAGTTACATCTGCACGACTCCACGAGTAAATACGGCGCGCTTCGGTTTCGATCAGCCACTTCTGTCGGACTTGAACTCTGACACTGTCCCTATTTCAGATCCACTGATCAAATATCACCGTTTACAATGTGAAACGTGTTGAGTCTGAGTGACGGGGGCCTCACCTTTCTGTCTGTCCAGGTTCCTCTGAAACTGAATCCTCTCCTCCAGGATTTCAAACATCTTCACAGTCCCGTCCTCACACCCAGCCTGTCAGGGAACACAGACCTTTAATATCCTGTGTCGGTCGAGCTCACCCTAAAGATCACGTGTACGCACCGCCAGCAGAGTCCCCTGGCCGTTGGCACCGATGGCCCAAACCGGTCCTCCGTAAGCTTCGACGCTGTATCGAGGCCTCAGGTTTTCCAGGTCGTACTCCGTGATCTCTCCGTCCAAACCAGCGCTGAACAGACGATGGCCGACCCAACAGAGGGCCTCGATGACTCTCCCGTCCCGCCCGGGGATTACCTGAGGATCAGCAGTGTATTCAGCTGAGGAGGAGGACGGTGGAAGAACAGAAACTGACCACAGGTTTGATCCCTCTCACCTTCTCCTGGAAGTAGTTGTCGGCAAAGTTAAAGATCTCCACGGATCCGTCAGCTCGGGCCAAGGCCAGGCGCTCTGTGCGGCTGTTGAAGGCCATGGCCTGGATGGCGCTGGGCATGTAGTCAAAGAAGCGCACACGGTGCACCTTAAACTCCCCCATGATGAACTAGGACAGAAAAAAAATATATATATATATTTATTTTTTTAGGAGAAACAACAAGTTGGGTGAAGAAAAATGTCTCAATGTTCTGCAGCCTCTGGAAGGATCCCTGCAGCGAAACGCCTGAATGAAAAAATGGCTGAATTCCCTGTTTGAAAAGGAGTGTTGGAGCAGGAATGCATCCAGAAGACGTCCAACATTGACACTAGATAGGTGGAGCTGCAGAGCCCTGAACTAAAGGATCTCAATGGAGCAAACAGGATCATGCTGTTTTTATAGGAAAGTTCTGAAGCACAAACGTCCCAGTGCAGATCATGTGAGGTCTGACGGACTGAGAAAATGAGACCAGAACAGCAACTTTTAAATAACTTCCATCTTTAAAGTGAACTATAAGCTGCTTGCACTCCTGCTCAGCCTTTACCAAACTTTTCTGGATGGATTTCATGTACTAGTTTTATTTTAGCCTCCTAAGTCTGGACTTGGAAGCATTTACTCGCTATTTATTATATATATTATATTTTTACAGATTTAGTTCTGGACATGGTGAACACATTCACTTATCTTGTCTTATCTTATATACTAGCCTGGATGGAGATGCAATAAAAACAACACAAATATTAATAAAATGATGAGTGACCCGACAATTTATCTCGTTATATAACTAAATACTTTCTTAAAGGCTTTAAATCCTAGACAACAAAAAGAATCCCTTCAATCTTTACCATAGTTACTCTAAAGGAATATAAACTCTTAAATAATCCAAGTTAAAACACTAATTATTCCCTCAGTACTGCTTTATATTATTTAAACATTTGATTTTGCTTGATTTACAGTTTAAACAGATTGTGTTTTCATCGGTTGTCGGAACATTTTATGGGAGAACCGTTTTCCAAAGCACCATTTAGCTCCTAATGCTAACATAAATGAGGCTAATGCTAACATAAATGAGGCTAATGCTAACATAAATGAGGCTAATGGCACTAAAACGCCTCTTAGTACAAACATAACAATCAAAAACTTTAGAAGAACTCTCTTCCCTTCATTTCGACCAAACTCACCTGAAACTCAACACAGCACGTTTCAAAACAGCAGGAACCACGTGGACGACCCGGAGCAGGAAGGACGTGCGGGAATGCGCCATGACGTCATCGAAGCGCGCCGCTAGCTGCTTGGCGGGAATCCGAAAGTAAACAGAGACCCGCTCGGGCTC
>JAVLVB010000571.1:147017-157179 GCA_032876305.1 Orestias chungarensis | reverse complement strand
GGGGGGGGGGGGCTTCAGGGATGAATCTGCCCAAGGGCACGACTAATATTAGACATACCTATGAAAAAGAAACCTGTCAGCTAAAGAGTCTAAATTGTTAAACAGTTACTAATTAAATATGAAAGTGTTGGGTAAAATATAGCAAAGGTTAGATTTGGTGAGACGTTAGAACAAATTTAATCAACAGACTTTTACAATAACTACTAAGATGGTCAATCAAAAAATAATTTGTATTTGTTTTAATTAAATTCCATACAATACATATTTGTCAAAGTAGTTTTGAGTCGAATAAAGAAATTAGAGCATCAGCCTGGAGTGGGAAATTCTCTTAGTTGAAGTCTAACTGGGAACTCAGCTGGAGTTTCCTCAGGACCTCAATAAAACTTTTATCTGATTTTTATCTTAACGTAGTTGTTTTTTGTGTTTCCCAGTATTTCTGTTGAAATATAAGAAAGAGGAAAAGTTCCCACTCACTCATATTTCCAGGGAGACAGAGAGCGAGCGTTGACTGCTGAGCTGGTTATGTTCTTGCTGAACCACTTCATGCACTCCGAGCTGTTGAGCCGCTCCGAGGGGCTGGAGAACTGGAAGTCCGGGGAGGCGGGAGGGTTCCAGGGAACGATCTTGTGCTTCCTCAGCTTCTTCTCCGCCTTCCTCTTCAGCTCAGACTCCTTGTGGCAACCATCGCCGGACTGCACGACCACGATGCTCAGCGCAAGGATGATGATCTGCAAAGACCAGAAGGAGGGGTGAGGATGAGGATGGAGGAAGATGATGGGGATGATGATGGAGGAGGAGGGTCTCCATCACTCACCCGCTTCAGCTCCATCTCTCCCTGATAGATCCTGGTTCTAACCTGCGCTCAGACTTTCTGCCTGTAAATCAGCTCCAGGCGCGCATTTATGTGAACTTTAGGAGGAGTGGCAGCGAGCAGAGGGGAAGTACCGGCTATGAGGAAATGGAAATGCTCCCAGACTTCCTCTTTCCAAGTTGAACAAACACAAGGAGGCAGGGACACATCAGGATGCCCTCCTTGAACACAAGGCGCCAAACAACAACAACAACAACAACAACACATCTGCCTCTAAACTGAGAGAATAATAATAATCATATTAATTCCAGAAATGAGAGGCAGTCTGGATTCACCTGAAGCTGATCAACCTCCAACGTGCTTAAAATCTGTCTGGAAATCTAATAAATCAATTAAAAGTGATGGTGGTGGTGGTGGGGGGGGGGGTTCTGCTGTCACGGAGCTGGAGGCCCCCATCATGTCTCAGATAAACAGTCGTATGAATCATTTGTAGATGTGCACAATTATAATGGCGACATCATCAAATCAGATATAACACATTTATTCATGTATCAAGCTGACATATGTCAAGCATTTACTCCTGTTTGGGTAGTTAGAGCTGATGTTGGGTTAACACAAACCAAAGATTTGGACTCTTAAGAAATGAACAGAATATTAAAGAGGTGTATGTTTATGGCTTTTTCTACGTTTTCTTCAACATGTCATTCTTCCACCTGACTTTCCCACAATTTGTGTTTATACAGCCCTCTTTTAAACAACAACCTCTCTCTGACTGAACCACTAAGATCATTCTGAACATTTCTGTACTAAAATCCATTTTATTAGAAGTCCTTATGTATTATAGGAAATAAGGTATTAGCTGTTAAGCTTAAACATCTGAATAAATGCTTATATGTACATAAATTCATTTGTAATATGTCTATTTTCTATTTCACTAAATGTTGAATTTTATTTCTTGTTGAAAAAACAAGATATTAGGCTTTAAATTTACTTTTTTTAACCACAGCAACCATGGTGTTTGGGCAGAATATGAAAAATAACTGGAAAATCCTGTAAATTTATTGTACTCAGGAAATAACCCTGCAGTAATTTGAACCAAAAATAAAAAAACACCCTGTTTTATATTTGTGTGTGTTTAGTTTTGTAAGACCTTTGTTTAGGAGGACATTTATTCCCGAACTGTGTATAGGTTAGAGTTAGGAAGGTTTAATAAAGGCTCAATTATGAGCTGAGCTGCAACAGATACAAAAACAAAACACAAAACAAGAAAAATACAGAAAAATTCCTGAAGGAACTTCAGAAATCTTAGATAGGATGAACTTTAAAAGACAGTCTGGCTTCTTGGGGAAATAAAATCAAGAAGAAAAGAAGAAATGAGAGCGAACCGGGTGAAGGGTGAAGTTCAGTGCACTGACCAGCAGAGGGCGCTAACAGGACCAGGTAAACAACTTTAATGTTACACATTATTATTCCCACGATTCTGACCTTGAGAAGTTAAAAGAAACAGACTGCCCGAAATTGGCAACCTAAAAAAAATACATGTAATAATTAAAAAATAAACATATAACAAAATGTTTCTATTTATTTCCATTTATACGTTAAATAAAAAGTGTTTTTAGTTCATCATTTAAAAGTTTTATAATAATAATAATAATAATAATAATAATAATTATAATAATAATAATAATAATAATACTAATAATAATAATAATAATTATTATTATTATTATTATTATTATTATTATTATAATATTAAGGATTGTTATTTTATGCACATTAATTTACATCAGGGTATATTTATGTCAGCAGAGCAGCATGACCGGACGAGGAGGCACGATGGAAAAGACAGGACTGAAACAGTCTATAAATATGAAGAAAAACAAACAACAACTGGAAATTTTTATCAGATGCTGCTGGACTCTCAGGAAGAGTTCACAAAGAGACGTGTGTGAAGCTGCATGGCAGAATTTCCAAGCCGCCTGTGTAAACTTTAATTACAGTTCAGCTCTGATCATCCTCAGCTCCTTCTGTGATGATGCAACGCTCATCTACACACACACATACACACACACACACACACACACACACACACACACACACACACACACACACACACACACTGACTTGTTATTTTAAGCTGCAGGAGAAATTCCAGAGCCTTGTTCGGTACCAGTAGCAGCTGCTGGAGGAGCTGCTGCTGCTACTCACCTGAGTCCTTTTGTGACGGCTCCCTGAGGCAACGCGTCAACACACCCAGCTCGACATCCTGGATTTCAAAATCAGTGCATGCAATCTGACACTGAGTCACTAAACATCACGCCGGAAAGTGTCATGATTCCTATTGTCTATTGTTGGTTTTTGAGTTAGTGGTTTATGTACTTTATGTTCTGATTAGTTGACGTTTTCTCTATCATTTCTTTGGTTCAGCATATGTTTTCCTCTTAGTTCTTCTAGCAGTTCTGTTATTTATTATTAGTGTTAGCATTTTCTTTTGTTCTGTTTTCCTTCCCCAGCTTTCTCTCTCTCTCTGTGTTTTCCTTCAGTCTAAGTTCCCTCTCTGCTCGCCTGGTTCACTCTGCTGGTCTCTCTCCCCTTTACGTGTAAATCCGTGCTCATCCGTTAGTTTATGTCATCAGTTGTTTTGCTTGCTCGTAGCTTCTGGTTTTTCTCGCGCCCCTCGTTGTTTGTGTTTATTAGTCTGTTCTTTATTGTCTTTATTTTTCCTCCCGCGTTTTTCTTCGGTCTGTGTTCCTCCTCCGTCCCGCGTTATTTATTAGTTTGTGTTCTGTTCATTATACATTCTAACAATAAATCATATTTCTTTCTCACGATCAACCTCTGCTGGAGTCATATTTACCGTTCCTGACAGAAAGTTTGGTGGAAGGAGGATAATAATCCGGTTCTGGTGTTACACCATATTCTGCGACCACAAGGGGGCGATAGCTTTAAATCCTCTGCATGTACGTGTTGAAGACCAGCAAGAACAAGACTATTCACGTTAAACTGCTTAAGCATCATAATCATGGGTCACAGATTATGATGGGTCACAGATTATGATGGGTCACAGATTATGATGGGTCACAGAATGTGATTCCCATCATAATCTGCGACCTGTGTGAAAATGGCTACTTGGGGATCATTTATTTTTAAATGAGAACTGTGCAGGGTGGGCAGAAATACTATAAACCATTTTGAACCCGCTCCCCCACCCAACAAAGTGCTTGGAAACATTTATTTTGGTGCTAACGCAGTGAAATGTAGGCCTGGATCAAACATCGTAGATCGTAGGTGCAACAGTGACGCGTCAACGAGAAGAGACGGACAGAGGAGGCTTAGGTGCTTCAGAGTTTGCAGCCAGATGCTCGGGTCTTTATGAATCTGTTGTTGACAGGGTCGTCCCCTCGGCCGTCGTCTGATGGAGCAGCAGCGTCAGAACTGGGGACTTAAAAAAGATTCAACAAGGACGGTTCTGTTCTCGGGACGATCGTGGAACCACTGGAGATGATTTATTAGCAAATTAAGAAAACTGTGGACAACCCAGAGAACCGGTCCTTTTGGTGAGACTGTTTTACACCAACCTAGTGTCTTTAGTCAGAGTTTCAATAAGATTCACAGTAATACAGACAGCTACAGGAGATGCTGTTAGCCCATAGCCATCAGCATTCACAATATTTCCTTGAATGAGTTTTGATAATAACAATTTAAACAATATTTATTTTGTCAGGGAATAATAAAGTGTTTTTAATTTGAATTACATGAGTTTGTTTTAAACGGCTTCACAATGTCTTAGAACAACATTTTAACCCTGTATGGTACGATGTTGTTATTTGCCACCAAACCCATTGAATCCCTTCCTCACACAAAGTAGCTCCAACTTTAAGATGTAATCCACTGAAAGACAGATGGACTCCTCAGAGAACCAATAGCAGTGTTTAAATGTGTCACATGACATTCTGGAGGGTACTTTGACGCCCTTTACCTCAGACGTCTTCACAGTTAGGAGACTCGTGATTTGACCCCTTCAAAAACTTCAAAAAAGTATTTTTATGACATTTTGTTTACCAGGAAAAATATATTCTCATCAACAAGTGAGTTATTTTAACCTGTCTATGTTTTATTGAGCTGTATTTGATCATTTAATATTAAACTGGTAATATGTGTATGTGGCCATATGGCAACACTGTACCTTTAAGACTGTATTTCCAGCTCAGGGTGAAGCATGCAGGGATATTCTAGAGGCTGATTTAATAACACATTTTGTCCTTTCCATTTTCCAGATGAATACATTTGATTCTCTTTTCTGCCATTTACAGAATAAATGCAGCATTTCTTAATAGTTCTTTTACATAACAAAACTAAACTGTTACTTCTCGTAGTTGTAGGGAGGATGAATTAGGAGAAAGTGATGAAGAAAATAAGCAACCCAGCAAAGAGAGAGTGAGGATAATGGAGAATAAGAACCAGAGAATGAGGACAGCAAGAAGGCTGTGGGTTCGATTCCACTGCAAGGAGTCTGCATGTTCTGCCTGTACATGTGTGGGTTCTCTCCAGGTACTCAGGCTTCCTCCCACAGTTCAAAAACACGACTGTTAGGCAGACTCAAGTTGACACAATTTAGGGGAGGAAAGGTTTTAATGAGCTTTTTAGTTTAATCAGAAGGAAATTCCTCACAAAGCAACACAGGATTCCTTAGTCGAGGAGAACAGTTTCCCTCTTCAGGTTCTCTGAAGAGCAACGAGGGACAGAAAAACTAAGACAACGATTCTTTCAACAACAGCAACAAGCTGTCACAGAGAGAGAGAGCAGAAGTCATGCACAACTCATGATTCATTCAGGAGAATCTCTGATAGGGAAGAAGAAAAAAAACTGTTCAGGTAAAAACAAGAACCGAGTGAAGTAGTTTCCAAATTCTGCAGATAATCCAGAGAAAAAGCAAGGATGAGAAACCGGCATATCAACTCCAACTGTCACAGAGAGCATCTCCTTATGCTTCAGTTCGTTCTTGAAGGTCTGTGCAGTTATGGATGAGGCGGTTTGGTGAGTTAGCACTGCAGAGGTCGACATCAGTAACTAACTTTGGGATGAATCGGCGACAGCTTCTTTGTTCAACATTAATGTCTGACCTTACAAATGCACTCATGCCCGAATGAATGATCCTTTCTGCTAACTTTTCTGGAAATCCCTTGGAGAAGATTTGAAGCTGGTATAAGAAACATAATCCAACAATGGAAACCAAAAACCAGAAGTTACAAAATTCCGATTGTGGATGTTCATCGATGTTTGAGGTCATGCATGCAAATAAAAGAGGGTCAGCTTCTTCTCAGATAAACCCAACCCTGAACGGTACCAATCCTGAGCCTGCGAGACGCTTCAGCATCTTTCACAGTTAGAGATGCACTGATGTGCTCATTTAGATTTATACTGATATTTTTATCAATATCCCGGTTGTGTTGATATTTACCGATATTATAAACCAATCTTTTTTACACACTGAACAAATCATACAACTTTGGGTATGTTTACATGGACACGAGTAAACCACCGATCTGAATGAAAAATACATCATATAAATCCCCTAATCAAATTATTCTTATTGGACACGAATCTGAAGGTCAAACAGCTTTTCTTCTAAATAAAAATAGCTTAAACTTGGTCGGATTAATTGATTCTGTGTCAATTATTTTAGACGTGTAATTATAGCTATTATCTCTCGCCTTACTAGCTCGCATTCATAGCATCCTCTTTACCGTCTCATGCTTAAATACCGCATGAAATAAACATTCCTTGTTAAATATCGGCCTAGTCTCCTTCACTGGATCAACCATGTTAATTTACTGCACTGCTTTTATTTGTTTGTTTAAATATCTTTCTGAATCTGTGCATGTTGCTGGTCCTGTGATGGACGGCAGATCCCTCCAGATATTTACTGTAAAAAACAATTTGAAGGAAGAAGAAAACTGAAAGTAAAGTGGATACATTTAAAAAACACAAGAGTACAAAATAGCTTCTGCTTTTCTCCACAATCAGCTGATGGAGGGAAAAACTGCATCTGTCATAACAAGAACAACAAAGCGACTATTCAGCAGCAAACATAATTTAGTAGTTTTCACCCATAATCTAAAAAATCAGAAATATTTCAAAACAAGTGAATGAACCAATAAAACAACATTTATGAGTCCCGCAGCCTCAGCAGAGTTTCTTCCTGCAAAGTTTAATGCGAGGCCACAAAGGACATCTTGTTTGTCCACCACAGCAATCGTGACCACGTGTGACCTCAGACGGGCACGCCGAGTGGATTCCACCGTTCCTCAATCTTTCCTCGACTTTCTCTCTCGTCGCCGCTTTCACTTTTTTTTTTGGCAAACATTCCTGTCACCTTGAGCTATGTTGGTTATTCTTTAACCAGGCCTGTAAATTCTTCTGATGTGTCGTCATCCTTATTGGACGCCACATGGAGACGTCCAATTATAAAACTGCTGGACCTTATTTTACATGAGATACATTTAATTTGTCATTATTGTTGTTGTTATTATTGAAATTTTTTATTCAAAATTTTACTTTCTTTTTTTAAAACAACACAGATTTGAAATTATTTGTTTTGCTCATGATTAATTTATAAAAGCAACTTAAAACAACTTAAAGCTGAATTTCTTTTTCTTCAGGTAATATAAGCAGATTTCCTGTTTTCTCTTCTCAGCTCCATTCATCCGTTCCTGTATGTCAGGCTGAGATTTATTCCAGACAGGTTTCAATATTCAAATTTCTTCTAATAAACAATCAGAGCTTTTCTGTTATGGAGAATAGCGACACATGCAAAGTTCAAGCACTTTTCCTCGCCTCGGTTTTAAAGACAGGTTAAGATGGCAGTAGCCCCGCCTCTTTCTTCCTTTCTTCCTCAGTCGTGTCTTTAAATACCTAGAAAGTTGTTGTTTGTTTTGCTTACGGCTTCATTTTTTCAATAATAATCTTGACTCTGATCTTTCTGGTCGTTCTGGAGACGAATAAATCATCGGATCTTATCAGGAACCACAAGGCCAACTCCCCCATGAAACATAAAAACAGCAGCATGTAAAGAACACATGCTCATATCAGCCCATATAAATGTTCCTGAATATGATGATTCCCTATCTACAATTCGCATTTGTTTCGTAAATCAAACAAATTCTGCTAAAATTAATAGAACTTTGTAAACAAACAAAAGCAGCACGCCTGTCACAGTGAAGCATGGTGGTGGCAGCATCATGCACACAAAACCTCTGGTTTCTGCCAAAGAACTGAAGAGGAATTTCATAAACATTGGCAGGAAGGAGGCGTCCAGCCTGGATCTGAATGAAACCTCTGAATGAAACCTCTGACGTGATCCGAGGGCAGGAGGCGCCGACGCAATCTGATTAATCTAAAGAAATTCAACGAAGAAGAAACGGTTTATTTTATAGTCAAGATGTAAAATGCTGAATTCTGTGTAATCCCACTTTTATCCTGGTCTGGGTTATCCCAGACCAGGATAAAAGCTACTATGAGGAGGGTGCCAGGGTGTGGACAACAGTGGTAATGACTACATTTCCCATGAGCACCAGCGCATATCCTGGTAAAATCCTGATCAGTTGGATTGAAGTTCATTTTTGTTTCCAGTGTCTGTGTGAAGGATGAATAGTGATGAGGTGATGAATCTAATTGTGGTGAAACAATGTCAGATGATGATGTTGGAGATAAGAAACGGGGGAAGTGACGTATGCAGTAAAGCAGTCAGCACATTTGTAGTTGTTCAGTGTGGAAGACAGGGTTCCTGCCACCCTCCTGAGAGTAGCTTAGTGTTGCTCTAATTCTGCTTTGACGTTAGTTCAAATGTACATGTTAAGTGAAACGTTCTGAAAGCTTGTTAGTATCTGTAGTGAGCTCTTCTGCAGATGCTGGGACTTAGCCTCCTCAGGACATCACGGACATTTACGCCTCCAGGTGCATGAAAAAGGCCCAGCAGCTTCAGGAAGGATCCCATCCATCCACTGCACCCACATTTTTGTCCCCTCTGGCATGAAAGCTGCCTTGCATCAGGTGGAAAACAAAACTAAGAAAAAGCTTAATTCCAGAAGCTGGAAGAATCTCAAACTCCTCCTAACCAACCAACAATCATATTTAAAACTACAGACACTGTAGTTTTAAATCATAAATGGGCAACTGTACCACGACCAGACCGTCACTCCCTGGCTGTATTAACCTCAGGTGATCTGCATCCACACATCTCATATGTTTAATGCAAATGTAGTTTATGTAACAAGTTAAAGAAAGTTCTGATAAAATATATAAAGTAACGGTTTAAATCATTGCCCGTCTCACAACTGAAACGAGTTATAATATTGTTGGTTGTTTTGTTTATCTTTCTTTACTGTCTTTTCTTTTTTCCCTTCACACGTTCTTGCACTGTTTTCTTGCTTTTTTCCACAACTAGCCGCGTTAACATTACAGTAGAGTGGGATATTGTTTATATACATGCGATCACACACTGTCGCTCACAGCGGAGGAAGGACACGGACGCGATTTTGTCAATAAGCATCCAACACGCAGGATACTAATATGATCATGTCTGGGTTAAGGTTTGTAACATGGAATATGCATGAAGCTGGGACAAGAGAGAAGAGATTAAAAATCCATAATCGTTTAAAGGATCTACAGGCAGATGTTGTTTTACTACAGGAAACTCATTTACCGAACACAACAGCAGATGTTTGTCCACAGCTGTTTCCTCATGTATTTGCAGCTGGATACAACTCCAGACAAAGAGGCGCAGACATTGATTAACAGAAATGTAATTGTTAATTTTAACAGTAGCACTGCAGACCCAGAAGGCAGATTTATGATAATTAATACACTTATTCATGATACGAAGTTATGTATTGCAAATGTATATGGTCCCAATGTTGATGACCCCTCATTCTTCCACTCTTTTTTCACATCACTATCTGATCACTCAGATAACTCACTCCTCATAGGAGGGGACCTCAACATGGTTTTTGACGCAGTTATTAAACAATACATGAACGATTTTGGTCTTTGCGATGCATGGCGCTCCCAGCACCCCTCACTTAAGGATTACACTGTTTTTTCACCTGTACACCGGTCATACTCAAGATTAGATTATTTCCTAGTTAGCAGCACTCTACTGAGGGATATCTCAGAAAGCAGAATCTACCCCATCACTGTCAGTGATCATGCACCAGTGTGCATCACTCTGATGAATAAGAAAATCAAACCACCTTCTTGGAATTGGAGATTTAATATATCATTACTTAAAGACCCTAAATTTACTAATTTCTTTAGAAAAGAATGATCTACGTATTTGGAAAATAATGATCA
>JAVLVB010000571.1:129968-144058 GCA_032876305.1 Orestias chungarensis | reverse complement strand
GAAAATTTCTACCAAACCAATTAAAAATTAATAAAGAGAAAGCAACTATCACGTCTATCAGAGACTCAACAGGATCTGTTACCCATGATCCTGATGCAATTAACTATATTTTTATGAATTTTTACAAAGACTTATACTCATCAAGCAACGATCCATCAAATATGAAACTTGAAGAATTTCTTCTCAACATTAGTCTTCCAAAATTACAACAAGAACAGATCAAGATGTTAGACTCTCCTCTTTCAGTTGGTGATCTCCATGAAGCCTTACTACAATCGAACCCCTAGCAGCTGCCATCAGAGAAAGCAGAGATATAAAAGGCATTCAGTCTGAAATTTTGAACATAAGATAAGTCTATATGCGGATGATGTATTACTTTTCCTCCAGAACCCACGGGTCTCTCTAACTAACACTATTGCACCAATGAACAAATTCTCTGCACTTTCTGATTACTCAATTAACTGCTAAAAATCTAAAGCTCTGCCACTTAATTGCAGACCTCAGTATATATTAACTAATATGCTGAAGTCAGGAAACATTAAATACCTGGGAATAAACATCTCGCCCATAGCTCCACTGTCTGCAAACTGTAGCATGCTTCCCTCCACTGTGGGCTCGGTCGGTGGGGGCACCCACTGGGCTGCACCAGAGGATGGTTCCCCCAACCACCAACCCCATCCATACCTTGAGTGACTGTGTGAGTGAGTGAGTGAGTGAGTGAGTGAGTGAGTATGTGTGATTATGTATGAATGTGGGTGGTGCTGGGTCTGTGACTGGGTGTCCTCTGCCTGTCCATGCTATTCCCGTGTGTGTGTAAGTGTGTGTGGGGGGGAGGGGTCATGCCCTGTCCCCTCCTCACCCTTCCTCACTGCTTGCTGTTGCACTAACCTGCGGACGGACTGGGCCCTGGGGTGCAGTGCTGTGGGCACGGGTCTTATATCGATCCGCCCCGGCTGACTGTCTAGGGTCGCCTATCTATCTGGCGCTGGGGGGCGTTTGGGCCCTGGGCCCCGGCCCTGGCCTGTGCCTGGGTGGCCGGGGCCTGGCGGGACTGGTAGGGTGCTACTCCTGGTACCTTGGGTGCTCTACTCCACGGCCGCGGGGGGCTCTACCCCGGGCCCCGTCTGCGGTCCTCTGGGCGGGTGCGTGGTGTCCCTGCGGTGAGCTGTCTGATCTCTGTGCTCTTGCGTGGCCTCGGTGTCCTGGACCTGTGCTTCCTATGCTCGCTCTGGGCTCTGGGAGGGGGCTGGCAGTGGCCCTCTGTACCCATGGGTGAGCATAATTCATGTAATACCTGCATCACAATTTCTGCATGCTCACGCGCAATCACACACTATGGAGATCAGAACACTTTAACTGTGCCGATCTGTTTATTAATGACACCAAGTTTGCCTCATGTTTATTTATGTGTTATGTGCCACATACATTCCTGTCTTTGCTCTGCTTTCTGCCAATTATATCTCCACAGGTATGATTCATTGCCACTTCGCAGTTTCCCAAGGATGCTTCAGGAGCGATCTAGCAGCAGCTAGTTGTTTGGTTGCTTTGTTTTGTTTGTTTGTTTGTTTATTTGTTTCTATTTGAATATTGTTATGTGTATATGTTCCCTTTCACCCCCCCGATCAATGGATGGGAATCAAGGGAGGCTCTATAAAGCCTCACTTGGAAAAGAAAATCTGTTAAGCACAACTATGGCAGCCAGAAACTCATTCTAGTAGCCATGATGGTGAACAGGACAAGGGGAAAATAAAAAAACAACTACAGACACTTCACCCGTGTCCCTTCTATTTAGGACACCCTTGCTGTTCTTTGTTTTGCATTTTCACGTCTGCACAATTTCACGTGGCTGCTACTTCCTTGCTTTCCTTTATATATTTTTGTGTTTTTATCTTTTATATTTTGTTCCGTCTTATGTTTTATTTTATGTTTAGCATTTTATTTTCATTTTATTTTAATTGTCTATTGATATTTGCTCTTGGATGAAACATCGGAAAATGTTGTTGTTGTTATTAAATGTAGCAAAATGTACCTAAAAGTTGTTCAGATTGAGGCTAACGCTAGTCTGACGGGTTGCTAATCACAAATCTCTGCACATGCAGAAGAACCGAGTCACAACTAGACACCTCAATCCTTTTCTCTTTCTTCTTTTGTTCATCCTCTTTTATATATTTTCTAATGTTATTTACTATCAAACGACAGCCACTAAAAACCGTCACCACGCAGATACAGAGGGATGTTTCTGGTCTTACTTTTCAGGGCCCTTGTCAGTCAGGGGCCGAAGAAAGCACATTCCTCTCATATTTGAATTCAGAGAACTGCTATGATGGAATCTGTTGGAACCTGCCTATTCAGATGATAAAAGCTCCGCGTACGCCTTGTTATTGAGCCGTTAATTGAGATGAGGTGACGAAGGGAAACACCTAGAACATTCAGGAGCCGTGCGAGCACACGTCCACGTGCTCAACATCTCTGTTGCGTGTGAGGTCCACAAACGTACGCGTCTGATCTGACCGCATTCCCGAGCCGCTAAGGAGAAAATGAAGAGTCAGGGCAGGAACGTGTCTCCTGGCGTTTTGCTTGATTTCACCGCCGATGAAAAGAAAAGCCCAGAGTGAGCCATGATCCACCGACAGCGGGCTGAGGTTGTGTCAATATGTCGCTCGTCGAGCACACAAGGGGAATATCCTCTTATCAGCAGGAGAGCTGCAGGGGCATTGTCTGTTAACTTTCCAGGGCGAGTCCCTCCAGAGGTATTTATCAGTGAAAGGTCGGTGCAGGTACGGCGATGCTTGTCTGTGGGTTTATGAAGCAAAAACGTAAAAATTGACTTCAACTAAACAAAAGATGCCTAAACGATGCCTAACAATACGGTCGGCTCCCGTCGCTCAACAACGTCCTCTGTGACGTAAACACGGCGCTGCTGAGTGACGGTAGGTTCTTATTCTATGGATTACGCTAATTTAGGGGCTTCAAACCAACCCAAAGGATCTGAACTGAGTGTTGGAGCTGCTAAGTGAAAGTACCGTTAGCAGTGTTGGGTCGGGTTTAGACTCAATGTCTATGAGCTCAGAGTGTTTTAAACCCAAACCAAACTTAGTTTCTTCTCCCTCGTCCTCCAAGAGTCTTTAACTCTCACTTGGCATCATCTCAGAAGTTCATGACAGTGAAGGGAACCGCTCCATGTGTTCTACATGTGTGGATCGTGGTTCTCCCAGTGGTTCCCTCCATACCCAGAACCTTGAAAATGGCTTCGGTTTCTTTCTGAACCTTCATTTCTTCACACCAGACAGAAATGTGTTGATATCTTTAGGCCTTCAGCTTCAGGTTCTGTTGAAGAGATTTAATGGCTCTAGATCATCTGCGCCCAACACGTTGATCAATTGTGGGAGGATCGCGGGTCGATTTCACCACTTTAAAGGAAGAAGATGACCGTGTAAATCCTACACGCTAACTCTACGTTAGCTTTGCATGAGCTGCCTTACAAAACTACGGTGTCGCGTGTTCCCCAGTCTCTCTCAGCAGAGGCGGAGCTACAGGAGCCAGAGGCCGGGGCAGCAGCAACCCCCCCCCCCACTGAAATCTACACACACTGTATATACGTACATACATGTTCCACAGTGAGTTAATGCAATTATGCAAGACAAACTAATATGTTATAGATCAAATTTAAATTCGATTAAAATATACTTCATCGTAAAAGGACCAAATATCCCCAAAAAATGTATTATATTAATATAAAATAAATAGGCGTTTTGTTCTTTTTCTGCTCTTCAGTTTTGACTGATCCATGTTGATTTTAGGTTTCACTGCATCAGATCCAATCTGTGGTTTCAAAGACCTTGTTAGCTTAGCATGAGCGTCTCCAGTTTGATCCTCAAATGTTGGATGAGGAGGATGTAGTTGCTTGATTCTTGTTGCCATATGTAGATAAATAAAACAAGTTTGTTCTGCCAATCATGCCCGTCTGAGGTCTCGCGTTTTCACGATTACTTGTCCTGTCAGTATAAGCATCCTGGCATTAAGTTGGGGTCTTGCAGCCGGATGTTGTCAGGACGGATCGGGACATGCATGAACAGATTCGGACCCTTGGTGGAGGTAATGAGGGCGTCTTTGAGGCAGGCGGGGGACTGAGAACCGAAGCACTGCTTTCTTGCGACCCTGAGATATGGATAATCTGTACAAAAGAGCAGATTCTGCATTCAAACAGCTAAAATTAGATTTCTGTGTGAAGTGATCGGTCTCTGGCTTTACAGATAAAATGATAGGAATCCGTCGTATTTAGCAGAAGCTAACTCTTAAGTGCTTCTGTTTATGCGGCATGTATTCTCGCTCTTCCCCAGAGGGTCAACCTCAGGCTGCTGCTCGCTTCAAACTGAATGGCCTCTGTTTGAGGACGTGTTTGCTCTGGAATATAATCCAGCCGGTTTTGTCACCGGGTAATCCGGTTCTGTTGCGTTGTTGGTGGTTCGTGCCTTAGCATGTAGCTTTGGACAGTTAGCATGAGTCGCGTGTTCTCCTGGAGAAAGCCTGCGTCACGACTGACGGCAACTTCAACGCGGTGCGTCGTCTTTAAAATGTCAAAACGCGTGAATTTGAATACAAAATGTGGACAGATGGAGCGCCTCAGAAAAGCTGCACCCCTGCAACGAGGGCGACTCTCCTTCCTCTTTGTAGCTCTGTTTACGGACACGGTCCAGAAAGCTAAATAATGACACAGCTCCGGTCGCTATATGACGTGTCTGCTGGGCAGACTAAACTAGACTAAGCTTGAGTGTGTTCAGTAGATGTGCGTGTTAGGAAATATCCAGACGCTCAGTTTACTTTTAAATCTTGTTCTTAAAGCATTCAAGTTCAAATATGTGAAAACAGGGGCGCAGACAGCTTTGTTGGAACCGGGGGCTGCAGAGCTGTCAGCATTTTAATTTAACTTCAGCACATTTAATCTCCTCCAGATAAAAAACAAAACCTAAGAAACCTCAAACCTGACCTGGATTATTCTAAACAGATGGAACAATATTTAAAAGCAGGTTTGTGATTCATGAAACTTCAATAAAGGCCCATTTCAGCACTTTTGAAGGATCTGCATCACATAGACCCCACCTTTCTGAATATTATTTATGACTTCGCTCTCTTTTATTGTCCCACATATCTGTGTGAGCTCATCCAGGAGGAGTGAATGCTGAAAGTCAAAGAGTCGATGCTCTGCTGTCCTTGGAAAGAAATGTTTAAACTACTAATTGAGCTACTTAACTGAGCTAAATGATCCCTAGGATCAGGATGAATGAAATTATTTCTGTAAATTCCCTGTTGACTTTGTTGTTGTGCTATAAAAGAGCTTTTTGAATTGAATCAAAAAAATGTCTTAAATGTTTTTATTTTGTTGTCTGATTTTTAGAATTGAAAACACTTATTCGTTAAAATATGCAATTATTGAGTAATTACATATTAATGCTGATGTTAGGTACAAAGTTATCCTAGTAACTCAGTCAGTATGAACTTGACCCTGTCTAAAGAGACTTCAGCAGACACGTTTTTGTAGCTGTCAAGCATGTGTGACAAATATTCAAAGATGATTGGAACCATTTTCTCTTCAAAAGGAAAATGTTGCATCGCTTTACCAGAAAATATCACCTCTAAAGTTCTAAAAGACAAACACATTAAGTTACTTTCTAAATAAAGACTCATTTTATAACAAGAAGAAACGTGGAGCCTCCAAACTTGACTCTGAAACAGTAAAGAGAACAACAGCCGTCTCGGTTGTACCCTGAGAGTCATGGGGTAAAATATACACTGCTAAAAAAAAAATAGAGTGAACACTTCAAAAAACACACCAACACTACAAGTAAATCAAACCATCCACTTAGGAAAACAACCCAGCAGCACGATCGCTACCTCTGCCTTTGTGCAAGGAGGAAGAGGAGGAGCCCTAATGCGTCTGCACGGTTAGACACAGACACGATGGGGGTTGAGCTCACAACCTAAAGTCGTGCAGAACGCCAGGATTGGCAAACTTCAGCTTCCTCTCAGACACGCGATTGTCAATAAATTTCAGAATCGAACACTCTTGAGAAACAAGAATTCATAGCTTTCTTGTAATGGAACACAATGAAAAAACTATACTGTTATTATTCTAAATTATCACAGTTAAAGCAACACTAAGTAACTTTTCAACGACCATCAAACATTTTCATAATATTTGTGATCATACGTTGACTTACAGCTCATTGAATGACGCCTCTGTCATGGCCTGAGGGCGTCAGTATCGCTTTAACCGGCACTGAGCAACTCTGAGGAGGGTGGCAGGAACCCTGCCTTCCACCCTAAACAACTACAAATGTGCTGACCGCTTTACTGCATACGTCACTTCCCCCGTTTCTTATCTCCAACATCATCATCTGACATTTTTTCACCACAGTTAGATTCATCACCTCATCACTATTCATCCTTCACTCCGACACTGGAGACAGAAATGAACTTCAATCCAACTGATCAGGATTTTACCAGCTATCTGCTGGTGCTCATGGGAAATGGAGTCCTTCTTCAGTCTAAACAAAATCAACTAAAACTGAAATTTCTTTACTGTTGCTTTAAAAACAAACATCACATACATTTATTTCAAATGTCATTTAAACTGTTAAAAATATCAGGATGTAAAACTTGCATCTCTAAACAACTTTTAAATGAAGAACAGCACATTTTAACCATTTCGGTTCAGAGAAATGCTCAATAACAAGCATCAAGTAAAGGCCTCGACGTTTCTCCTTGGATCTATTAGAGGTTTTGTTTTTTTACTCTACTACACATGCTTTTAAATTATTTAGCATGCAGGGGAGCAGTTTATTATCAGGAACCTGTGTGTAAATTTGGCTTTTAAAATTATTTTGTAAAATAAGAAAATGGCTCAATAGGTGTTTGGCTAGAAAGATGTTATTTACTCTCATATTTAATGAGTAAAACAAAAACCTTCATGTTTAGTTGAGGATCGCAGAGTTTTAGTTGGGAAACTTACACCATTTCCTGAATGCTAATATCACAAAAGCAAATTTATTGGTAGGAAACGATAAGCAAATGTGTTATGTGTTTTACTTGCTGTAGAGGTTTTTGGTCATGTGACATGACCTCATCGTAAACAATGACATCATTTTCTGCTGTTTTATTTCTGGCATAATCAAAAGAGGAAGTGTTCTGCATCCGACTCAACCTTAGCTTTCAGCACGAAACATGCAAACCTTGTGCTTTTCAATCCTAAATTTCAATGAAATTTTATCCCAAACAAAATAAATAAATAAATAAAAACCCTGTGGAAAATACCTCTGGATTTTTAGATGATGTAATTCAACTCTAGAGGCAAAAACTGTGTTAAAAAAATGCAAAAGTTAGGACAAAATAAAGTGACTAAGCGACTTGGTTAAGGCTCCTTTTGCATGAAGCCCTCAGACACTGCCGTCATCTAACTAGATAGACACTTTTAGCAGGTGCCAGTTTTAACTTATGAATTAAATCTCCCCTCAAACTTTTACCGACTGTGGAAACAACACAGTGGACTTAAAGAAGATGCCTCTGATCACATGTTTAGATCAGGACAGATCTATCTCCTGTCATGGATTGTCTGTGTGGTGGTGTGTTTCTTTCACTCAACTGTGGACTGACTTGCAGCATTTACTCCGCCTGAATCTGCAAACCGAAACGTTTGCTTGCATTGCTGCTGACTTTTCAGCAGTGCCTCATACCATGCATGTGGCGATAGTGGAGAGAAAAAACAGGAAGAAACCTCCAGGAGAACAAGAATGGCTGGATGGTTGAAAGTGAAAGTGAGCAAGCGTGGGTGTTCATCATGACTAAAGCTGAACTTTCAGCTTTAGTCATGATGAACTCTAAAAAACAAAATCACGTAAACTTCAACTGTGACCGGCTAAAAACTATAAAACGAAACAAAACGCAGATAAAGTCGAACCTCAACTGTTGAAGTTTGACCTTCATGGTGCAAACAAAGGTCACAGAACTCCACGAGGAACCAATTTTTAATGTTTAGTCCGACATCAAGGAATATAACCAAATTAAAATCAGGGGGAAGGCCTCGTTCAGATTTCTTTAATGGCTCCTTTTATCAAGACGTTAAAAAACGACCCTTTGATATTTTATTGATATGTCATGAAAATGCTGTGAATTTTCTTGACCTCCAGATTCAGAGGGGAAATTTCCTCTGAGAAAAAAAAAATTTAAACTAAGTTATTTTTTATGGAGCCGAACTTTTTAGAAGTTCAAACATCATTTTAAAGTGATTCTAAACACGAAGAGTCTCTCTGGCTGTATCTAAACCTACAAGTTTGTCATTAAGCAACCATATGGATCTAAGATCACATACATGTGGTGAATCTGTACGTTAACAGCGGCTGAAGCAAGCAGTGCCGAATTTAGCTGTTTTTTTAAGGAGCTGCTGTGTGATGTCTGGGTTGTTCTGTGGAAAACAATCAGGACTGAGAACCAGGAACTGCTGAGTAAATCTAGCTGCTGCTCTCACTCACTTTCTAAACTCTGGCACGAGCTTTCCTTCACATTCTTGTCGGAATTTAAATGTAATCCGTCGCTTTATTCAACACCTTCCACTAAACCCTTCTGTTAGTATTTTTTCCAACAGCATTCTAAGAATAACCAGCTTCAAATATAAATAAGAGTTTTCATATGAAATGATGGGTTTGAATGTTAGTATGACATTAGTGACGTGTGCGGTCACTTAATCATCAGAGTAGGAAGGAAATCACTTCCATGTAGGACATGGTGGGAGAGAGAGGAGGACGCTGAGGATAGATTAAGGCTAAACATCCTCTTAAAAAAACATTTAATTGGATTTTCTTTGATCGGAAACAGATCAGCAACGTAAAAACGCCACATTTAATTAGTAGCTTTACAGCAACACTGAGAAGTTTTAGTGGACTAAAGAAGTAGTTTTTACTACATTTGCCATGAGCACCAGCGCCTAGCGTGGTAAAACCCTGATCAGTTGGATTGAAGTTCATTTCTGTCTCCAGTGTCTGTGTGAAGGATGAATAGTGATGAGGTGATGAATCTAATTGTGCTTAAACAATGCCAGATGATGATGTTGGAGATAAGAAACGGGGGAAGTGACGTATGCAGTAAAGCATTCAGCACATTTGTAGTTGTTTAGGGTGGACGGCAGGGTTCCTGCCACCCTCCTCAAAGTTACTTAGTGCCGGTTAAAGTGATACAGAAGGTTGAAAGTTACTTTAAGAGCCACCAAATATACATTTTAAGAAAGCAATAGAGCATCAAGACCTGTTGAACGACGTAGCCGCCTTTGAAAGGTTGTGACTGTTTATTAAGTTGGTTTAGAAACTTTAGAGAAAAGAGACAAAGGAACGATTTCCTCTGGCAGCTTTTGTTTATTAAAATAGTTTATTTAAAGTCTTTTGTCACAAAAGCGAGAACTTTAGTCTCTAGACGTCCTCGTCCCCCGGCTGGACTGCAACAAACGGCGCGACACGAACAAAACAAAACAGTTTCATCACTCAAGAGCCTGGAAGAAAAACAAAAGCAGATTTTATATATAAAAAAAAAACTAATACGTCACGACCTTGGGATCTTTATTCATACACAGAAACGGTCGGAGAAGCTTCTGTACAGCATGTGAAGGTAGAACCTGGGTGGGTCGTCACGGCGGGGGGACATCCCACCGTGGAAAACAAAGAAAAACCAGAGAATCCAGACGATGAAGAGGAGACATGACGAAGGAGAGGAGTCCACGCGAGGAAGATGCTTCCAATCATCTCTGCTCTCGTCCACATTAGGCTCCTCCCCCACGCGTCCTGCTGGAGGCGCTACGCTGCTGGATAGGTTCCGTCGGTTTGAGACGATTAACAAACCCAGAGCGAGCCGCCAGCGTTCAGCCGGAGAGCAGAAAAGGCGAGCCGGCGCTTATTTGGCGGGGATCTTGGCTCGTTTCCGGGCGATGGCGTCCTCCACCGCTTTCAGCTGCTTCAGCAGCTCCTCGCGCCGTGACAAGGTGTTGCCGGCCTTGCTGGAGCCCGACGTGGCGCCGGGGGCAGGCGCCGGGGCGGCGGCAGCGGTCGGCTTGCTCGCGGGCGCACCCGCGCCTTTCGCCGACGACCTCGGAGGAGGAGGAGACAGAGGACGTTTCCTGAAACGAGAGAGAGAGGAGAGAAGTTTCACTCGAGAGGATCAGACTCAGGAAAAAGAAGCAGAAGCAGAGAGTAAAAAAAAGAAAAGTTTCACCAGTCGAGGCTTTCTATAGAAGCCGATCCTCCGTGGTTGTTTATCAGCGACTTTTTTTAAACACGAAACAATCACCTGATATGATCTAAGTAGAAAGTACACCTGGTCCTGATCACTGAGCGCTTGAGGATACCAGACACAGTTTACAGCCTCATTAATCAATCAAATCAAAAATACTTTAATCAAATGTTGAAGTACAGCTTCGATGAGTCGCTGTTTCTACTAGTGTAGAAACCTCAAACTATACATCAGTTTTTAAGTTGTGTTGATACGCCAATAAACCCAGAGTATTTACACCATAGTTTATTCTGAATGTTTTCATGACGTTCGGTGTGTGTGTGTGTGTGTGTGTGTTTCTCATAGACACCGGAAAATGAGATTTTCACAGACAAAAAACCCCAACAAGAACAGAACAAACCTCTGTCCTATTGGTGGAAAGATGCACCACAATTATCAATCAAAAATCATAATCGCAACCTGCGGCATTTGGTTGCTACTGGGAAAGGGAAATTTGTGGGACTGACGGCGGCGACACAGAGACAGATAGGAGCGTTAGTAAGTTATTAGATTTCGGTGATCTGTGATATTTAGTGTATTTTCAGTGTTTAGTTAGTGTGTAGTCGTCTAGTTTAGTTTCTTGGGTTACAGTTTGGTTGGTTTTGTGAGATAAAATAATGAGGAGATCAATGAATGTGGAGCGGGAAGTGAAGTTGGAGGCCGCTGAGGAAGATGCAGTAAACAAGAAAAGGATCTTTTGAATTTTGGGGAGGGGGGGGGGAAACCCCAGCGGACGGATGAACGGCGGCGACACCAGGACGGCACCCACCTGTCTCCCTGAGGGGCGGCTGGTCGCGGGCCCTGACCTCGGGGTCGCTCCATCTGGGGGGACATCGGGGGTCGGCCAGGATTCCTTTTATCGCGACCTGAAAAACAAAATTAAAGAACATTTGTGTTTTCTAATAAAAATACTAAATGTATTTTGATCAGATCTTAATAAAAGGTCATTTTCAGTAAATGAAAACAACCAACAGTAAAATGTTACACAGTTTTCAGGGGAAACAGTATCACGGATGCAACCAAATGAGTATTTGGGATCACAGATAATACAGATATTCAATATTTAGCAATATCATTAAGGGGTGGGCCAAAAAGAAGAAGCTGGATCTTTATTTACTCCAATTCAGAATCTAGTTAAATTTCCCAAAATTGATTGTTTTTAATCTGCCGGATGTTTAAAAGTGATGAATACAAAAACATGAAGATCTGAGAAATGATCCCAGGTCCAGCCTGTGACATCTGAGAAAGTCTGAAATATTAACCATCATTTTAGGAAAACTCTACAAACTCTGAACATTTCTGGCTTTAAATAAAAGCTTCTGAAGCGGAAATCCTGAATCGAGTCGTTTTGAATAGAAAACCGACTTAGTTCGTCTGTAGAGGGACGCAGACATACCCAATTCAGACCTGCATGATTAATAAGCTACAAACTGCTGTGAGGGAAAATCACTCACAGAAACCAGGAGGAAAATATAAAAACAAGATGCTCTGCCAAAAGCTTTTCACTCTACAGTATGTTAGAAACACTAAAAGTGTTTAGCTATCCTGGTTTTAGGCTGCTATCAGTTCAGGGCTCTGCAAACATTTTCCTTCTGAAATACTCAGCGTGTGAATCTCTCACCTCTATCCAACGACATGGCCATCCTCTTGCTGGCAGGAGAGCCGGGCCGGTCCTTGTCTGAAGGTAGGTAGCGCTTCCTGTTGCCTCGGTTGGCCTCCTGCTGGGAAACAAGCAGACGGAGGCCAGCGTGAATCCACAGGTGAGAGGACGAACACAAACACCTATGTCGTCTTTACAGAGCAAACCCAGGAGTTAATAGGACAAAAAAACAACAAAAAACTAAAAGATCTTGTTTCAGACGCATTTGATGTTTTACAAAGTTAAGAGTTAAGACAGAAGAAAATAGGAACAACCGATATATCGCCGCTGCAAAGTTCTCTAAAAATATCTGAGCGGTTGATCGGATTCTGATTAAAGGAAATTTAATTTTTTTCATTAGGTAAATTAAGACAATCAATATTTAAAAAAATAAACCAGGGCTACTACTAACGATTATTTTCTTAATCGTTTCATTGACGATTTTTGTGACTATTCGCTTTTTATTATTAATTTATTTAGCATTTACTTTCCCATACAAGGTGTTAAAAATTAATTTTCATTCATAAAAAGATAAGAGAATTGTGCCGTTTATTTTGTTTAAAGGAACAAATGAGCTCAAAAGTGTAAAATATTTGTTAATTTGTAAGCATGAAATACAAAAATGAGATAAAATTCCATAAAACTTAAAGAGGACTTTCCTACATTTTCCTGCTCCGCCATCTTGCTCAGGGCAAATGTGTTTATGCAGGTGATGTACCTGTTAAATCAGGTGATGTAACTTGTTTTGCTAGCGCATGGCTCAGGCGCAATGCGCTAGCAAAACAAGGCAAATGATTGTAAGTTGCATCAGATGTTTCCAACCATGTCTACACCATGTTTACTCACAGTTACATCACCTGCATTACAAGTCAAATATCTTATTGGTGACACTATAGAGTTATACTCCACATTCCTCCTAAAAAAACCCAAATAAACCAAAAAAATAAAAACAAATAAAACCAGAGGAGATGACTTGTTTCAGATGAAAAAAACAAAAGGATATTCCACCAGGAAGACAATTTCTGTTTCTGTATTGGTTTTGCTCCCTAAAGCCATTCAAGAAACTTGTTCTATGACATTCTAGTTTATTAGGTGTATGTAGTTCAATGATGAACCCTCTTAAAAAGCGTATAACAGGGTTTTATTAGTTTTAACAGTTTATTTGGTTCCTCTTCTCTTGCAAAAAAATGTTAAAAGTTTTATCGTTGCAAATTCAGAGAAGGAAGGACCCCCAACATCCTCAAGTGTTTCCAGGTTTTCTAGCAGAGCAAATAATCAGCTGTGTCAACATTGGCTGTTCCCCATTCCAGCAAGAAACTCCTGACTCACCGCTGTGCTACTACAGACTGTTTACATCACTACAACTGCTTACGACATCGACGGAAACGAAACCTTACCACATAGGCCAATTATAAACTGTTAGCTCACTAAACCCTGCCTTGGTTATGAAATCTGCTCTAATATAAACTTCTGCATTTCAATTAAAAAGGGAAATTAAAATTTGAAATAACTATTAAATCCATTGAGGAGCCATTGTGGATGGTGATGATGTGAGCAGGGTGGTCCTGCAGTAGCGGTCAGCCTTGCAACAAGTTCCTATAGGCCTCCGACTGAAGACCGTTGAAAATCCGGTAAACAGAGACGATATCAGACAGAACCACGACCCGGACGACAAATCAGTGGTTTCAAAGTACTGCTAATCGACCTCGTTTGCTTTTTCTGCTCCTCTTTAAATCTCTGTCCGGCTGTATTGTTGAACGCAAACAGAGATGTTAAAATAGGGAATATTGTCCAATTATTGGAATAAACTTAGCTCGATTCAGTTTTTATATATTTATAACACATCGATTTAAAACTTAAAACTACGTCGTAGTGGAGGCGGGAGTTGGTCGTGTGCCATTTATTTGGTCACGTGATGACGATGGTGACGGTGTGGATGTCAGGACTGGGAGGTGTTTAACTGCATAAGTGACACGATGTCAGTGGAGTTTTTAATTTTTTTAAATCAGTGCGTAAAAAGGTTTATATATCTATATCTATATATATATATATATATATATATCTATATCTATATCTATATATATATATATATATATATATATATATATATATATATATATATATATATATATGAGATATATAT